>SJYC01054766.1:0-59263 GCA_006408675.1 Madoqua kirkii | reverse complement strand
AGGGGTGGGGCGAGTAGGGGTGGGGTGGCGCGGGCGGGTCTTACAGGACTGGGTGCGAGAAATAAATTTCAAAGATATCAATGTGTGTGACTGGATAAGCCCTTGGCCCCACCTCCTGGGGGGCTAATCAATGACCATACTTTACACTTTTTTTGTCATCACTTGATATTTTCTCACCCAATCCAATTAACCTTAGCCATTGGCCAGAACTCCCAAGCTCTAGAGCCACGCTTACGTTCCCTGATGTTCTCCATCACCACCTCCATTCACTTAGTATTCAACAAGTGCAAGCTGAACTATTTTTTAAAATTATTTCTGAATGCCTTGCTTCCCAGTGAGCTGAATTTGAGATGGCGTAACTAAAGAAGTCTGAGAGCCGAAGAACTGATGCTTTTGAACTGCAGTATTGGAGAAGACTTTTGAGAGTCCCTTGGACTGCAAAGAGATCAAACCAGTCAATCCTAAAGAAAATCAACCCTGAATATTCATTGGAAGGACTGATGCTGAAGCTGAAGCTCCAATACTTTGGCCTCCTAATTCGAAGAACCGAGTCATTGGAAAAGACCCTGATGCTGGGAAAGATTGAAGGCAGGAAAAGAAGGGGATGAGAGAGGATGAGATGGTTGGATTGCGTCACTGACTCGATGGACATGATTGTGAGAAAGCTCTGGGAGTTTCTGATGGTAAGGGAAGCCTGCGTACTGCAGTCTATGGGGCCCCAAAGAGTCAGACAGGACTGAGCAACTGAACTGAGCTGAAAACATAGGAAACAGTAGTTTCCGCATCAAATGTTGATGTCAGAATTACATACAAGAACTTAAGAACAAGATGGCAGGGGTAGGGGAAGTCGCCAGCACTCAGGAGCTACTCAACAACAACATACTTCATCTAATACAGTAAAATATAAAAATGAGCTTAAAAATGGGAATGAAGAAAAAGGCTACTCAAAATATAAGGAAAGACCAGGAGTAAGAACATAGACAAGCAGGCCACACAGTATCATATAATAATTAAAACTGAGCCACAAATCTGGCTCTGAGCTTCCTGGTGGCCAAAACTAAAAGAAAAACACATGTATGTTATTCTCACTCTCTCTAAGAAACATATTGTTCTTATATATTGCTAGCTTTTTCCTGGTTGTAACTGCAAGGAGATCCAACCAGTTCATCCTAAAGGAAATCAGTCCTGAATATTCATTGGAAGGACTGATGTTGAAGCTGAAGCTTCAATACTTTGGCCATCTGAGGCAAAGAGCTGACTCATTTGAGAAGACCCTGATGCTGGGAGAGATTAAAGGTGGAAGTAGAAGGGGACGACAGAGAACGAGATGGTTGGATGGCATCACTGACTCAATGGACATGAGTTTGAGTAAACTCCGGGAGGTGATGATAGACTGGAAGGCCTGGAATGCTGCAGTCCATGAGGTCACAAAGAGTTGGACATGACTGAGTGACTGAACTGAACTGTCCAAGAGATTTGTCTCATATAGTGATTTCTTTTTTGAGTAACTGATGTTCTTGTATTATGTATTGATCAGTAACAAACTTCCCCAAACTTAATAACGTAAAGAAAGTGAAGTGAAAATCCCTCAGTCATGTCCTACTCTTTGCAACCCCATGGACTGTACCCTGCCAGACTCCTCTGTCCATGAAATTCTCCAGGCAAGAGTACTGGAGTGGGTAACCATTCCCTTCTCCAGGGGTTTTTCCTGACCCAGGGATTGAACTCAGATCTCCTGCGTCGCAGGCAGATTCTTTACCAGCTGAGCTACTAGGGAAGCCCAAAATAAAGGAAATTACGTCTTATTTATCATAGTTTCTGTGGGTCAAGAATGGTTTAGCTGGATTCCCTGGCTCAGGGTCTCTCACAAGGATGCCATCAGGATGTTTGCTGGGGCTACAGGTATCTCAAGGCAGGAGAATCGTCTTTCAAGCTCACTCACATGGCTGTTGACTGCATTCATGAGTTTCTGGTCACTTGCATTTCTCCATAGTTCAGTTCAGTTCAGTCACTCAGTCGTGTCCGACTCTTTGCGACCCCAGGAATCACAGCACACCAGGCCTCCCTGTCCATCACCAACTCCAGGAGCTCACTCAGACTCATGTCCATTGAGCCCGTGATGCCACCCAGCCATCTCATCCTTGGTCATCCCCTTGTCCTCCTGCCCCCAATCCCTCCCAGCATCAGAGTCTTTTCCAATGAGTCAACTCTACACATGAGGTGGCCAAAGTACTGGAGTCTCAGCTTTAGCATCATTCCTTCCAAAGAAATCCCATGGCTGATCTCCTTCAGAATGGACTGGTTGGATCTCCTTGCAGTCCAAGGGACTCTCAAGAGTCTTCTCCAACACCACAGTTCAAAAGTATCAATTCTTTGGTGCTCAGCCTTCTTCACAGTCCAACTCTCACATCCATACATGACCACAGGAAAAACCATAGCCTTGACTAGATGGACCTTAGTCGGCAAAGTAATGTCTCTGCTTCTGAATATACTATCTAGGTTGGTACTCCCGGAGTTCACTCAGACTCACATCCATCAAGTCCATGATGCCATCCAGCCATCTCATCCTTGGTCGACCCCTTCTCCTCCTGCCCCCAATCCCTCCCAGCATCAGAGTCTTTTCCAATGAGTCAGCTCTTCACATGAGGTGGCCAAAGTATTGAAGTTTCAGCTTTAGCATCATTGCTTCCAAAGAAATCCCAGGGCTGGTCTCCTTCAGAATGGACTGGTTGGATCTCCTTGCAGTCCAAGGGACTCTCAAGAGTCTTTTCCAACACCACAGTTCAAAAGCATCAATTCTTAGGTGCTCAGCCTTCTTCACAGTCCAACTCTCACATCCATACATGGCCACAGGAAAAACCATAGCCTTGACTAGATGGACCTTAGTCGGCAAAGTAATGTCTCTGCTTTTGAATATACTATCTAGGTTGGTCATAACTTTTCTTCCAAGGAGTAAGTGTCTTCTAATTTCATGGCTGCAGTCACCATCTGCAGTGATTTTGGAGCCCAAGAAAATAAAGTCTGACACTGTTTCCCCATCTATTTCCCATGAAGTGATGGGACCAGATGCCATGATCTTTGTTTTCTGAATGTTGAGCTTTAAGCCAACTTTTAAGTATCTAACTGAAATTGATTCACCAAATGGGTAGCTCAATCCTTAGATGGATGTGAAAGTGTTGGGAGTCCTGGCTATGGAAGGACTGGGCTGACGATGTGGGAAGAGAGCAGAGAGAAGATAGTTTCTGCAGTGACCGTGGCCATGAACTGCCTGATATTTGTAGATTACCTTTTAATGTGTGTGTTATCTGTTCATCTAAATGATGACTTTCTTGAGGGAGTATTAATTAGGTCATGTCTATCTTTATGTCTTTCATACATGGAAATCCAGTGTTCTGCACATAATCCTTCAGCCAAACATTGATCAAATGATTAGCCTCAAGTTATTTACTTCTGCTGTGTCTTGTCTACCCTTGTTCCCTGCATTAACCCCAACTGTGTTCTAGCCAAGCTGTCCTTAGATGGTAACCTCCCAAACAGCAAAGGCAGTCAGGAAGCTCTGCAAGCTAAGAGCCAAACTATTGGTTTGTCCAAAATGTTCGTCCGGATTTTTCCATACAAAAGCCCAAACAAACTTTTTGGCCAATCCGATAGACTGTGGGTACGCATCTGAAAACTGAGAACCTCCAAGCTTTCAGAAATAGAAAGGGATGGTATTCACCTCAGTCTCTTTCCTCCTTAGTCTTCTTTGGAGAGGGAGGAAAGGATGTCAGAGCAGGTGAGTGAGACCCACAGGTCAGGACACGTGCGGAGACGTAGAGGCGGGCAGAGCAGCAGCATAGTCCAGTTCCCCGAGCTGTCAATCCTATACCTTTCACCCACATCAAATTCTTTCCAATTTTTCCTCTTAAATTGCAATCCAAAACACACTGCAGATGTGATATCATTTTCCCCGATAACTGGACCCTCCGAGTTAATGACTTTCCTTCCTTCTAGCAGGGAAACAATTTCGTTTTGCTTAATGTAATAATCTATTATAGTCCTCTCTGTTCACCTCTCTGACCCGAGGCCCAGTTTCAGAGAGCTCAGCCTCTCCCACCCAGCTGCACAGGGGAGCATTATTGTTGGTGTTATTCTGCTTTGTGGATTGTGGAGCGATGGTCTACCCCAGGGGAGCATTATTGTTGGCGTTATTCTGCTTTGTGGATTGTGGAGCGATGGTCTACCCCAGCCTACCTGATGATCTCCCAGGGACATATTTTTTAAGACCAAGAGACTGCCAGGAGACAAAGCTAGACAGTGCGGAAGAAAGAGATATAAGACGGAAATAGAAGAACGGCGCCGTGTTCAAAAGCAGCCTACCCGGAAGTTCCCCGTCTGGGGTCAGGGGCTGGGAGAGTGAGCGCCTTGGCTCCGGCTGTCACCTTTACCTGAGCCGCACGTGTGCTCTGGGATCCTCTTTTCCTTCAACGAACCGCACTTCTACCCGGAGGAAACTTAAAGCACGTGCGGACTAGCGGTGATGGGCCCTGACTGCCTTGAAGCAACGTGAGCTGACTCCTAAGTAAGCGGGAAGAGCAGTTCTGGGAAAGGCAGGTGGGGCGCCTCTGAGAGAAATTTCCTGAAACCAGAAGCGGCCTTCGGCTCCCCCACTGCTGACTCAGACGGGGACTTGGTGCCTTCACCAGCGCAGTTGACAAATGGAAGTGAAGGCTAATTTGGTGTCGTTTGTTTCCCATTTTCAAGCCCTCATTAAAATAATCTGCTCTGATTGTCTGGGGAAGTTATTTTTTGCGCTTCCTTTCACTTTGCTGTATCGGTACAATTTCAGACACAGCAGATTTCCGCGTGGAGGGGTCCAGACAGCTCTGTGGAGAGATGCAGGGTTGAGGGGAGGCGGGGAGGGGGCTTCAGGAATCGCTGGGAGCAGAGCCATGTCTCTTGGCATCCAGGGAGGTGGGAATCCCGGACCCTCCACTATCCCCTGGACTAGGTCTCTGAAGAGCATTCCACTTCTGGTGTTGAGGGAGTCTGGAAAATTCCTGTGATCAGAGAGTGGGAATGGAGGGAAATCTTCATTCTGGATAGTATCGTCAGGAAAGGATTCTCCAGGGAGGGAATGAAGAAGCCCAAAATAGACTTCAGGCTTTTGATTCTCTTAGTCACTCATGTACTAGACGGTTTAGCCCACAGAAATAATGGTGAAAAAGACAGCTGTTCATTTAGCTGACTTTTGCTAAGGACCTACTATGTGACAGACATTGCATAATGTGATGGGGATGCAAAAATGAGTGGGTTGTGGGTTCTAGCTGCTTTCCTGTGTCTGCTTTCCTTCCCATCCTGAAAACAGATGAGATGCTTGTCTCTCTGCAGGCAGGCCTCTTTGCCATCTGAAGCACTTTATGCTATCTTGGTTGGATTTAAGTGTTTGCCGGGAGAATCTGTCTTCATGCGTGTCTCTGGTCCTCCTCATCCCCTGGAGTCTTGGACAGAAATTTGTTAGCTTAGATTTTGCTCTTCTGAATCCAGTCTCTGATGTCTGCCTAATGGCTAGTGCCCAGTCAGGCCAGCCTCCCCACTAGCCCACTTGAGTGGGACCCTTGAATGCCAGTCCTAGAAAGGATTAGATCTGGGTGGGGAAATAGAGCATCCACGTGTCCATGGATTAGTGAGGCTGTCAGAACAGCGTGTGGCAGAAGTCCAGTGTGGGCCTCACTGCTGTCCTGGGTTCACTCCTCGCTACCCAAACCTTGCCCCAGATGGCAGAGCCAACTCGGTGGTCCTGCCCCAGCCAGAATCCCCAGGGCCTTAGCAGCGTCTCCGCCACTGGCTGGCATCTGAGCCCTGCAACACGGTTTGTCTCTGAGTTCTATAATAGAACAAGACTATTTCATACTTTTTCCTTTTGCTGCAGTCCGTGGGGTTGCAAAGAATCAGTTGGCGACTGAACAACAAATATTATGATGATAGTTAAACTATTTTTCATTACTATACATTGCCACCTACTGTGTGCCAAGCAGTGTTCTACGCAGTAAAAATATAAAAGTCATCAAGATACAGCCACAGCCTTTGGAAGGAATCTACAAAAAAAAAAAAAAAAAAAATATATATATATATATATATATATATATGATGAATAGCTCCTTGAGTTTCTGACTGCATTGGAGGAGAGCTTTACATACAGGGTAGAGATTAATCAAATGTCTTCCTCTCCCAACATCCTTTATCTTCATCCTGGTGTCTGCCCTGCACTGATGTGCCCTTTCCTTTTCCTCATTCTCTGTTCCTGCCAGCTCCCTCCTGTCCCAAAGCAGAGATGCCTCGTGCATTCAAGTCTACCTGTAAGGTCTTCAGGCACTTCATGTTTTTACAATCAACAAATTTTAAAATCTTGGAAAGGGTTTTTAATTGGCTGAAATGCTCATTGCCATAACAACTGGCTAATGAACCATCTGGTAGCACATGCAATATTTATTTATGAATTAAACTGTCATGCACTATGAAGTCTAGCTTTCTCTCAAGGACAGTTTGGTGGCCATCTTTGGTGAATGCAAATTCCCTGCAGGGGCGGGTTGCTTAATGGATCTCCAAAAGGACAAGAGAGAAGTCAAAGTGGGAAACGACTCTCCACTTCACAGTAGCTATGAATTTGTGTCAAGTGGAGAAAAAAGCGATCATAGGCAATGGAAAGGTAAATCCAGCCAGGAGAGGATGGAACAGGTTCAAGGTCTGGGCACTGACCCTCCCTATACTCTGCAATTTAATATACTAAGCAGAACTCTTGATGATAATTTACAGACCATAGGAATGTGTTCTTCTTGAATTTAAGTAGACTTTCCAGTTTCTTGTGATTATCAGAATAGAATTTGAAGACACTGAAATTATGGGGAGGTAGTAATAGTGAGTTAGGGTAGGAATCTATCCTCAGATCTTGAAGTTTTTATTTCCAAGTTGCTATCAGTCACTGACTTTCCAATCCAGGGGCTAACATTAGATGATCAGACACCCTCTGAGTATCTGACTAGAGCTATAGATCTTTCCTAGAAAAAAAAAATATATGCATATTCACACAAAATTTAATTACTCATATGCTGATCCCAATTCCAGCTTTTGAAAATTCCAGGTTCAGACTCCTGAGTCATCCTGATGAGGGTTTTTAATATCCACAGTCAATTGCATGATAATATCAGCACTTTTTCCATAACCACTATGTGCCGTATCCCAAGATGGAGCCAGCAGATGAGTGTCAAGCACCATGGCTGGGTCAGAGGAGGGTCTCAACTCATTGATGGCTGAGGGGCTACATATGGGTAACGCTTTTTCCTTCACCTGATTTTTCAACCAAGTAAAGGGCAGATTCAGTCAGTTCAGGTCAGTCGCTCAGTGTGTCCGACTCTTTGCGACCCCATGAATCGCAGCACACCAGGCCTCCCAACTCCTGGAGTTCACTCAGACTCACATCCATCGAGTCCGTGATGCCATCCAGCCATCTCATCCTCTGTCGTCCCCTTCTCCTCCTGCCCCCAATCCCTCCCAGCATCAGAGTCTTTTCCAATGAGTCAACTCTTTGCATGAGGTGGCCAAAGTACTGGAGTTTCAGCTTTAGCATCATTCCCTCCAAAGAAATCCCAGGGCTGATCTCCTTCAGAATGGACTGGTTGGATCTCCTTGCAGTCCAAGGGACTCTGAAGAGTCTTCTCCAACACCACTGTTCAAAAGCATCAATTCTTCAGCGCTCAGCCTTCTTCACAGTCCAACTCTCACATCCATACAGGATCAGTGGAAAAACCATAGCCTTGACTAGATGGACCTTTGTTGGCAAAGTAATGTCTCTTCTTTTGAATATGCTATCTAGGTTGGTCGTAACTTTTCTTTCCAAGGAGTAAGCGTCTTTTAATTTCATGGCTGCAGTCACCATCTGCAGTGATTAAAGGCAGGTAAATGGAGACCAAAATGCCAGTTTTATTATTTATTATAGAATTGTTAGAAAATGTGACAATTAGCCGCTTAATATGGAACCCCAGGATTAAATCACTTATTTTCTTTGACATAGACAATTCTTAAGAAAGATTGGTCTTCCCTACAGGGGAGGGCTCTGTAATGAACATTTTATAGGCAGGTAGATCCCGAAGAGCTAGATGGAGAAGGAAGCCAAGGAGCGATATGTTAATGGACATCACTCCAAGTGGAGAGGAACATTGGAAGAGAGAGCAGGTATTGTCTCCCTGTAGTCAACTTCTTTTCTCTAGTTTCCCTTTCAGGAGAAATCAAAAGCAGTTTCTTCTTGCAGAAAGATCAGGAACTTCTCCTTTAAATGTACTCAAGATCTAGAATCTGGGAAGCCATGGGTTCATTGGGAGGGGACTGGACTCTGGAGGCAGACAGACCTGAATGCCGATTTCTGCTTCTTACTAGCACTGTGATCTTGAATGATTGACTTCTTTCAGCCTTGGCAGCCCTGAGCAAAATCTTATGCAGACAAAATCTTTGAATATCTCCGTGTATGGCAGGAACAAGGACGGCCACTCTTATCCCCATTCAAGATGAGTTTGTGTGCGTGTGGTAGTGATGGGGGTGGGGAGGGGGTAAAAGCAAAGCATCTGAAGGGAGAAAAGACCATCTTAGAGAGTGGAGGCCACGTCAGGAGGAACCGAAACCGTAACAGGATCAGGGCATGAGGCAAATGCTGCAGCAAGAGGTTTGGAAGCTGACCAGAGGTTCTCAGCACAAAAACCTTAGGCAAATGACTGAGTTTTGAAACAAGAGAAGGTAAAAAAAGCATGCACATATACAAAAACACAACACACCAGAAATCAGTGCGCTGAGAGATGGTAGCAAACCAGATGGGCCATCGGGACCTCTCCTTTTGTGCTGAGGTGGTTTTTGACTGTGTGTAGTTTGAGAGTTTGTTGGTTCATTGGTTTCCAGTTTTGTTTGCTCTAGGCAACCTTTGAAGAGGACATAAACAAAAAAAGCAGGGGAAAAGTCCCTCTGCTTGCTGTCTGCCTTCAGATTATCCTGTAGGCCTCCACCAAACCGACAGGAAGGGCTGCGCCTTTCCTGAGACTCACCTTTCTCTCTCCCCATCAGTCCCTCCCTCTCTTCCAGCTTCCTTTCTCTCATTCTCTCTGTCCCTACACACACACACACACACACACACACACACACACACACACACGCACACACACATACACACCCTAGCAAAAACGAAAAACAAGAAACAGGCAGAAAAGATGTCCTTTCTCTGTCTCAGGGGCCAGGCTCTTGCCTTGGTTATCTCACTCTTTGCTGCCATCAAAAGTTGTCCTCAGACTCTGGAGAATCCCCTCCTCCTCTGCCAGCTGCGGCAGAGGTGATAAAGATGTGCAATTTCTTATGGAGAATCCTGGGCGTTTGTATGCACCAGTCGGCAGAGAGAACCCCTCCACAAACTGAAGGGGACCAGGCTTAAGTTGGATGGGAATCAGACATATTTTTAGTTTGCAGTGGGAGGAAGGGTACAGAAAAGAGTAACCAGAAGAGAATGGAGAAAGCCCAACCCCATTTCATTAAATCTCCATGAATATGCAAAAGAGGGCTAATTGCCCTCTTCAAAAACTAATGATTCTAAATTTTACACGCTGAATTATAAAACCTGACACACGTATTTTTCCCTTTTATTATATTTGTAAGCATCATTCCTTCTGCAAAGAAAATCAGATCCTATTTTATCAGCTGCCGCCATCTCCCCTTATTTTGCTCCCGACCCTGTTTTACCCTCCCCTTTTGCTGAACACCGCAGCATTGCCATGTGTATTAATTGCCCTGTGAAATGCACTTGAAGTCATTAGAATTCCCCATTCAAAACTATTATCTTGTGCCATTATGCCTTTGCATTATATTTATTTAAATGTGCCTCTTCTGAATTAGCTCATTTTTAACAGCTAGCCATGCCTGAAATATTATTCCCATCCAAGCTGCTCTCATATCATTTTTCTCTCCTCTATGGAAGAAATGTCTGCACTCCAGCCTCCCATCCTGACAGGGGCAGCTTTGTAAGAAGGCAGAGGCTGATATTCTGTAATAAGCTTCCTTGAGAGGGGATCCCAGATGTAGGCTGCTATTGCAAACAGGGAATCCCAGGGTCTGGATAGGTAAAGCCTCCCGGGAGCAGGTTGCCTGCTACTTGTTGTACCTGCTCTTCAAGTGTTCTAGGGCATTGACTGAAGAAAGAAAGAGATCAAACCCTAGTTTCTAGTGTTTTCTTTGCCTTTTTCCTGGAACAGTTCAACAGTGATGCCAGTTGTCACTGGCAGCTACCCAGGAGCCACCCAACACCCACATGCACATCCTGACCTGGGGCAGAGGAATGAATTAGATAGCCACCAAGTCCTCTTCCAGACCTGAATTTCTTGAAGTGGCTAAGGAATTTCTAATATCACCTGACGCTGTAATTTCTTTCTCTACTAAAACTAAACTGATGTTCATGTCCCTACTTTTGAGATGGCCCTTTCAATTACCTACTACAGACTTGGCTTCCATTCTTATCTTGTTTCCATTCAGAGCAAATATATAAATATATTGAACAAATATATTTATCTCAGTGGGGCTTCCCAGGTGGCTCAGTGGTAAATAATCCACCTGCCAATGCAGGAGAATGCAGGTTTGATCCCTGGGCCAAGGAAGATACCCTAGAAAAGGACATGGTAACCCACTCCAGTATTCTTACCTGGCAAAACCTTATGGACAGAGGAAGCTGGTGGGCTACAGTCCATGGGGTTGCAAAGGTCAGACGTGACTTAGTGACTGAACAACAACAACAAGTTTATCTCAATAGCTGAGCTTAGAATGTCTTACTCCCATAAATTCATTCTCCTAGATCCCTTTTGCTGCTAAGCTCTCTATGCCACAGTTGCAGGAAGCACAGTACCATCAACTTCGCACTTCCCTAAGCTGATGGTATCGTAGACATCTTATTCTTATTGTACCCTTTTGAGCTAGGAGCTATACAGGCCCCAGGCTGAGCAGCTGCGGCTGGTCTCCTGCTGACACTTGGCGATGGGATACCAGCAGGAGCATTAACACTGGGCACATTCTTGTGGATTTCCTGGCCAAACACACATGCAGAGAAGACCCTCAGCCTAGAAGAAGGGCAAAAGGAAAGAGAAGATGCCAGCTGGAATCCATCTTGGCTGAGAGGTGTGCCCACACCAGGACCAAATATGAAGATGATTGGCCAGACACAACCTGGAAAACTGCCCCTAAATGAGCAGCCTAACCTGGCCCTCCTTGGAGGGAAAGTTATGACCAAGCTAGACAGCATATTCAAAAGCAGTTAGTTTGCCAACAAATGTCCGTCTAGTCAAAGCTATGGTTTTTCTAGTAGTCATGTATGGATGTGAGAGTTGGACTATAAAGAAAGCTGAGTGCCAAAGAACTGATGCTTTTGAACTGTGGTGTTGGAGAAGACTCTTGAGAGTCCCTTGGACTGCAAGGAGATCCAATCCATCCTAAAGGGAATCGGTTCTGAATATTCATTGGAAGGACTGATGCTGAAGCTGAAAGTCCAGTACTTTGGTCACCTGATGCAAAGAACTGACTCATCGGAAAAGACCTTGATGCTGGGGAAGATTGAAGGCGGGAGGAGAAGGGGACGACAGAAGATGAGATGGTTGGATGGCATCACTGACTTAATGGACATGAGTTTGAGTAAACTCTAAGAGTTGGTGATGGACAGGGAGGCCTGGCGTGCTGCAGTCCATGGGGTCGCAAAGAGTCAGACAGGACTGAGCGGCTGCACTGAAGCTGCCCCTACTGGGGGCAGTTCGCTCGGGGCTCGCCCATGTGCTCTTCCACGCATATCCTGTTTTTCCCACGTGTGCTTTGCTTCTAATAAAAGCTTGTAACTTCTTCATGATCCTGATATCTTTGCTGAATTCTTTCTTCAAAGACAAGACCAAGGTCCTTCTTCCAGTGTTTCATTGCCATAATCAATTTTACCTATGACTCAAGTGGAATAGAGACTTGACTAAGGCTACCCAACTAGTGAGTGGTGGAGAGTGGACCTGACCTTAGGTTTCTTCTGGATCTTTTGTTCTTCCAACAACATGAAAGTTGCCTACAGTGTAAATAAGATCAATGTGTTGGCATAAACACTGACAGAGACAACCAAGAAAGACATTTTGAACTAGACTGGCCAGAAATTTGACCTGGGCGTGAGGAGAACTGCCGGTGATAAGAGGAACAGAGCAAACGAGCCCTTCATCAGTAGAAACAAGAAATTCAGATGTCAGACTCTTGCAAAGCTTCAGTAGGCAAATGGACGAAAGCCTTCATGAACTATAATGAAAGCTTCATAAGCACGGGGATGTTTACTGTTTTGTTCCCTGATAAATAAATTCTGAGTATTCAGAAAGACGCCAGACACATAATAAATTCTTTAAACTTTTTAAAGCCTCTTGGGCTGATTGAGTGTGTGGCATTAATTGTTAATGGTCTTCAAGATGCCCTAGCTGCTCCTGTGATTAGCAAAGTGCTGGACATGTGAGCTGAGGCAAGGGAGTGTCTCAGATCTGAGAGTCTCTCTATCCACCAACATTGTCGTCTGTGAGATGACCCTGAACACATCTCCCCGAAGAGCAATGGAGAGATTATTTAGCAGAGTAAAGGGCTCTGAAGTCACTCTGGGGAATCTAAGACTAAGGAGGAGGCAAGACCCGTACAACAAAGAGATGAAGAAATCTTTGCATTTTCATTAACCCCTAAGAGCTCCTGTTTCATTCTGTTTGCCTAGGCCATGGAAATCTATACCAGATTTCCTGAATTCTGAGAAGCAGGGGAAGTGACTGTGATATAGGCAAGGAATTGACTGAATTCCCTCATGAGGAAAAGGCTAAACATATATGTGAGTTTTGACACGCGGGCTCCGGAGGAGGCTCTCTGCCTGCCCTGATGGGGTCAGAGCAGCTGAGATGTAGAAAAATGGGGTTGAGGGCAAGCTGCATGTTACAGCTAGGTTCCTTATAACCCCAACACTAACAAACACTACATATCTAGCTTAGCTCTACTGCCGGCTTGGATTTCTTTGCTTTTGCTACAGGGTGGCACAGAAAGGCAGGCAGACTCTTCAGAGGTTCCATTCAGTTTAATTTCCTCTTAGGGATGCCTCTGATCCTAGCAGCAGGCTCCTCCTTGAGGAAGGGAAGGTCCCTTCCGGGCTTCAGGCGGGGAGCCCAGGGGTGCCCACCACAAGGTGCCGAGAAAAGGAACTTCGCTGATACCGTGAGGTTTGCAATCTTCTCCGGTGAATCTCAGAAGCCTCCGTGTCTGCCTCGATCCCTTAGGAACAGGAGATGATTTTTTCCCTCCTAAGTATATTTTTCTCTAACAAGTAATGGCCAGGAAAAGCAAACACATCCCTAGCCGGCTATCGCAGCCCACAAGTCAAGACCTCCATTAACAGTGCCTCCTTTCTCAAACAGCCAAGCCGCACAAGATTGCTTGTCTTCCAGAGAATGGCCTGAGACGGTACAGGCTGCTAAGAGCTGCTGTCCTTGAATGCCCAGGTATCAGGAGACATCACAGGGTGGGATGAAAATGTCATGGGGCTAGGTTGACAGGAGATGGGGGTGGTAGGTAAGCCTAGACATATTCCCCTACCTGTGAAGGGCTGAGCAAGCAGATGGGATAGAGTGCTTTTTTCTTTCTTTTACTTTTCAAACACTGTTTTTTTCATCCTCCTGTCAGATGACCCTATTCATTAATTCATTTCCTCCCTATTGAATATTGAATATTTAAACCCAGGACCTGAGATGTACCCAGAGACTCCATAGTGAGGTTATATCCGGCTTAATTTCCTCTTACAAGACTCTTCTGACACAGCCAGCAGCCTCTCTGCATTCTAGGACAGCTCCACCGGTCACTGCCACATGGACACCACGGCCCCTTTTCTGCCACCACTGGTCCATGTCAATTCTGCCTCGTTCCTGTTGGCCAAGACTGTTTGATTTGTTTGTTTCTTGAGGGAAAAATTGGAGATGAATTTGCAGGTGGCAGAAACTCTCTTAATTCAAGTATTTTAATGGAAGATTGGTTCCAATACTGATATAATCAACACTTGTGCATGGGCCGAAGTGTAAGACTGGGGATGAACATGTCTCTTTTAAGTCTTCAAGTCCCCGTAGGTTTTCCTGGCAGTTGGTAAACAGGTGATTCCAAGTGGGACGTTCTGTGCAAAAAGCCTGGGATCAAGTTCCTCATTAATTTCTCACTCCTTGAATGCTCTCAAGAAACTTAAATTAAGACTGATCATCTCATCTTTAAAATAGAGATAATGATTATATCAAAATTCACAGGGCTGATGTGAGAATTAAATGTGATAATATTTGTAAAAGTGTCTTATACAACATTATACGGGTAAGGCGTATTATCCGTGCTGACAGGAGGCAGATGTCACGATAGGAAACCTCTGCAGGCTGCTCCCAACATAAACATGCTGATTATTCCTGCAGTTGAGTCAGGACTGAGACAAATGGCTGCGGCTGTGGTCCTTAGTGCCCAGCCTCTTTTGCTGCTGCTGCTGATCCTCACAGAGGCCACTAGGTGGCACCTCCTTTTAAAATCTTTCCAGGTTGCCAGATGACTCTGGATCCTTTCAGAAGGACAAGTCGTGAGAGCTGGCTTCAGTCAACACCGGGCGAGTCTGGAGTACTGCCTGTCCGTGGTGACAAAGCCCTGAGGACTGAAAGGACTCTTGAATTAAGAAAATGCATAAATTAAACGCACACCGCCCTTTCTTGCTTGTCCCCAGTTTCCTCTCCGCCGTAAGAACAGGTGTGCCTTTGCATCCCTGTCCATTGTGATCTGTCCAGAAAACCCAGTTGAATCTTCCTGAGAGGGTCTGTGAGGGAAAGCCAGCAGCTGTTTTCTGAACTCCTTAGGAAAGCGAGCAAAGCCCCCCCCCTTTTTTTTTCACCTACAACTGAAAATGTGTCTAATCTCACGGTCAGCACCCTCCGTATCGGAAAGCTCCTTCTCAGATTTCCTCACGTCGTGCTCCTAGCCTGGGCCCAGAACAAACGATTTCCGAAGAAGACCAACTGAGTTGTGGACATTTTCCCTCGGACAAAGGGAGAGCTTCCGGAGGGTGCAGACGCACTGGGTGGACGGGGGTTGCTAGGCTGTAGGGCAGGCCGTCTGCACGCCAGCTGTGTGATCTTGGCTAAAACCACCTGCCCTCTCTACATCGTTTTCTTACCTATCAAATACAGATTGAATTAAGGAGATCGCTGATACTCCCATCAGAGGTCCAAACTGTCTGAAGTCAGGTAGTTACGTGGGAAGGTTATGTACCCGATACCCATCACTGGCATGAGTCTACTTGTTCCCTTGTCAGAGATTTGACAAGGACTTCTGTCAATAATTTAAGAAGCGTGTGTCCATTTATTTCATAAAGTATGTTCTTCCCAAGATGGTCACACACATCTACCAGTGTTCTCCTCCGGTACCTCTGAGAGTGATCCAATGGCTTTTCTGGACAAATGACCATGGACAGTGCTGAAAATCCGCTCAGCTTCGTAGTACTACTGCAAGCTAATTAGAAACAAGCAAAACGTGGTGGTGTGTTCATTTCGGCATGTTTCTAACATCTAGTGGACCTCCACTGCCCTGACAGTCCAGTGGTTAAGATGCCACACTTCCAGTGTAGGAGACACGAGTTCAAACCCTGGTTCAGGAAGTAAGATCCCACAGGCCACGTGGTACAGCTGACACTAAGAAATAATTCCCGGGGACCTCTGTGCGTGTTATTCTTTTCACTCGCATGCAAACTCCTTGAAGGCAGACAAAACAACTTCAATCTGCCCTTCCTTCTTCCTTTGCGTCCATACAGACACCTACATATGGCCTGTGCTCTGTGGTTAGTTAATAGTAAATACAGCTTACTGACAGACAGCAATTAGGGGAAAAAAAAGACTTCATCTAGATAAAAGTTCTGGTATACTCATATTTAGTGTAACACTAAAAGCAACGAATAAAAAGAGCAGCTAAGCTTTATTAAGTATTAGGAGGTAAACAAGATAAGGGCAGAGATTTCTGTTTGCTTGCCAAATGTTCTATCCCAGAGCCTAAAATTAATTTTGGGGACATAGAAGTCACTCAATAAATATTTATTTTATAAATCAGTGAAAGAATACTCACCTTGGGCTCTGTTTTACAGACTGTCTAGAGTGTTACTATTATTTTCATCCATGTTAGACTTGAGAGAGAGGAAGCTGAGAAAGCATAACTAACTTGCCAAGGTTTCACAACTAGCGTGGGCAATGCTGAACTTTATGCTAGCTAGTCTGGTTCCAACATCTCCCTTAAGCATAAAGCTGAATAGTCACTGAAAACATTTCATTATTTCCTTTGATTACTTATCTGAGGCAAGAATATGTACTGTTGTTTATCATCCATTAGTAGGTTTTTAAAAATTTTTCTATAAAGAGAAAAGAACAGGGAAGGGTGCTCCTCCAGGTCCATCGGATACGCTTAGCGAAGAGGTCAAACCTATTTCTCAGAAAAGGAAGACTCAGTATAAGTCAGTTTGCAAGTGTGTACACTAGGTGGCGAAAAACAGGTTAGCATATGTTTCATTAAGGATGTGTACTAGGATTGAGCATGGATTAAATGCTAAGCAGGTGTGGATTGAGGGGTGCTGAAGGGACTGCTGGAGACACAGAAGAGAAAGAATTTTGACCTAAGAGAAGAGCACTGGAATGAGCCCGTGTGTGGGAGGACCCTCAGATGATTGGTTTCTCTCCACAATTCGTATCTTTGCTTCCAGGGACTTTTGTAGAACATCTGCTTTGTGCTATCCACTGTTCTCAGAGCTGATGACACAGCAGTGAACAGGACAATATCCTGACCTGATTCTGGAATTCGGGTGCTACTGGGGCAGCACCATGGATCTGAGCAAACGCACCTGTTTCTCTCAGCCCTGCTGACAAAGGTTGAGGGTAGCCTGCTTAAGGGTTTACTGGGATCGTCCCAAACCTGAAAATGGAAAAAGCGTGAAGTGGATTCTGCACCTTTTATTTCCAGTACTTTAAAATGATTCCCAGAAATTATGTGCACTCTGATTTTCTTCTCCATTTTCCTTTTCTCATCTTTCAGAGGATGGAGAAACAGGCCCAGTGAAGCACATGGGCTCAAACCGAGTCCCATACGGCCAGGCGCTTTATTAGCGTTCACGTGCACAAAAGGAGCCATCTTGTGCTCACTGTGAATGCTCGTCCAAAAACTGTAAACCTGATGTCGAAACAGACTTAGAGATGATGGATTTTAACTTTCCCATTTTACAAATGAGTCTCCTGAAGCCTAGAGAAGAAAGAGGAGTACTTAATCAAGGTCACAGAGCCAGTCTGAGTAATAGCCCCAGATCTTTGGTCTCCTATTACCTAATCCACGATGACACAATTGCAAGACTCCCGGTGGAGACACGGGGACCAGGGAGAAACCTTACGGGAAGAAACCAGGGTGAATGTTCTCAAGGACACTGGGCGCTAACTGTATGATTTCTACAGCTTGAGCCGATCTTGCCATGAAAATAGTCAGCAGGTTCATGGACTCCCTTTCCAGAGATCTCTGCTTCACACCCCGCAGCACTGCCAGGTCCCAGATATATCAGTAGGTACTTTCTGTCTTCACAATCTGCCTGAGTCTTTAGCATCATCTCCAAGAGGGTTTTAAAGCCTCCAGCTTTGCCATACTTGGAATAAATTAATCCCCAAAGCCCACCGTCTAGCTATTCCCCTCTTTATACCAATAAAGTCATCTTCAGTATCTCAGATTAAACCCAGTCTTTAGATTCTGACATCAAAAGACTGTGGCTCAGTGGTAAAGAATCTGTCTGCCATTGCAGGAGACACGGGTTTGACCCCTGATCAGGGAAGATCCCACGTGCCTTGCAGCAACTAATAGCAACCCACAGCTATTGAGCCTGTGCTCCAGAGCCTGGGAGTCACACTGAAGCCTTCATGTCCTGGAGCTGGTGTTCCACAAAAAGAGAAGCCGCTGCAATGAGAAGCCGTCGCACCAGAACCAGAGAACAGCCCTGGTCTCTGCAACTGGAGAAAGCCAGAGCACCAACAGAGATTCAGCACAGCCAAAAATCAGGCAGTCGATCAATACTTTCTTTTAAAAAGTACTGGCTCAGTGTGAGAAGCCGTCATTTACTCACTTTCTGTCAGGCATAGACACTCTCCTTCATATTACACAGATGCTTCTAATTTGCCCCAGAGTCCCATGAGGTCACTGTATAGCTAATGGTCCTACAGACCTTAGAGATGATGGAGTTTACATTTTTGCAAAGTGTTTCCAATTCTTCTCCTACTGTATCCAATTCTTCTCCGTCTGAACACAAGGAAAGATTGTACTTTCCTGAACCCCTTGAAGTAAAACATGCCCAATTTGAGAAGAAGAACAAGCACAGAGTCTCAGGACATCCCAGGATAGGCATGAAGCAGAAGAAGAAAATAGACTTTTTAAGAGATTCAAGAGATTGTTTATTATTGCAGCATTACCTAGCCTGTGCTGACTGATCCATCTGCTTTTATTAACCTCATTTTATACAGCAGGACACTGAGCTCAAAAAGGTACTATAATTTGCACAAGCTTTTACATATGATAATTAATAGAGCAAGGAGTTTAATCTTGCTGTCCAACCCTGAATATTCATTGAAAGAACTGATGCTGAAGCTGAAGCTCCAATGCTTTGGCCACTTGATTGGAAAAGACACTGATGCTGGGAAAGACTGAGGGCAGGAGGAGAAGGGGGTGACAGAGGATGAGATGCTTGGATGGCATCATCAACTCAATGGACATGAGGTGAGCAAACTGCAGGAGATGGTGAAAGATAGGGAAGCCTGGTGTGCTGCAGTCCACGGAGTCACAAAGAGTCAGACATGACTTAGCAACTGAACAACAACTCAACTTCAGTCCCTGGTGTCTGACTTGATATCTTGTGATCTTTCTGCTGCAAAGTGATGTCTACCCATCTGGCCTGGGCTTCACAAGGACCCTTCTGTCTTCAGTCCTTTATGCCTTCCAATATTCTTTACTAAAAAGTTGATTGCTTTGTCTTTCCTTAGTATTACTGTGAACATGTTTTTTACTGACTCAAAATCTCTCTATTGCCTCTAGAATTAGTGAAAGGAAACAACATGAAGTATTAAACAAGGTCCTTTCTCTCAAATAATGGCTTATTGCTTCTACTGCCAGGACTCACGGAGAAGGCAATACTTCCAATATTCTTTACTAAAAAGTTGATTGCTTTGTCTTTCCTTAGTATTACTGTGAACATGTTTTTTACTGACTCAAAATCTCTCTATTGCCTCTAGAATTAGTGAAAGGAAACAACATGAAGTATTAAACAAGGTCCTTTCTCTCAAATAATGGCTTATTGCTTCTACTGCCAGGACTCACGGAGAAGGCAATGGCACCCCACTCTAGTACTCTTGCTTGGAAACTCCCGTGGACAGAGGAGCCTGGTGGGCTGCAGTCCATGGGGTCGCTAAGAATCGGACACGACTGAGCGACTTCACTTGCACTTTTCACTTTCATGCATTGGAGGAGGAAATGGCAACCCCCTCCAGTGTTCTTGCCTGGAGAATCCCAGGGACAGGGGAGCCTGGTGGGCTGCTGTCTATGGGGTCGCACAGAGTTGGACACGACTGAAGCGACTTAGCAGTAGCAGCAGCCAAGATTCTAACGTCAGATATACGGTGCTCTGATCAGGATGAGCCAAAAAAGGGTGTAGATTTTTCCCTTGTCTTCTGGCTCCAAGGAGTCTGTGGATGAAACAGATCTTTAGGAGTCACTTTTATTTTCTGTACCCAGACTCCACTCCTCAGAATGTATCAAGAGAAGCCATTTCCACCTCATTGTAAAGGAGAAAATTCTAGAACTTTCTCGAACACCTGTAAGTGTCTCCTTTCTATTTCCCAGGGGCGCAGCTCTCACCTGCAAAGCTGTTCCAAAAAGGCAGACCAAATCCCCTTGGCAATATTCCACCGCTTCCCTTAGGTTAGGTTCTGATTTCCCATGGCGCCCATGTGCTCCCTCGAAATATTTCTTGGCATTGATATTTACAGAAAAATAATAAACAAAACCCACATTGGCACACATATCGATCCCCAGATTTCACTGACATTTCGAATAAATGATGGATTGCCTTTTTTGTGAGGCTGGCTGAGCTGACCTGCGTGGCCTGTACATAATTTACTTTTGATTAAAGGAGTGCTTCAACATCAAGATTCTGTTTGGGAGCACTGGGCAGGATCGATACGTTTATGACACAAACTTTCAAACAATGTACTCTGAGCAAGAAGTCTCTGCAGTCAGTTCCTCTCAGATGTGGTGGGGGCCGGCGGTGAGGGGAGCGGAAAGGCCTAGGATTTCTGAGAGTTTGGCACCGAGCGCTGTTAGCGTCTGAACACAGAGTGGCTCTGCTTTTCATAGCTTTGGACCTGTGCCGTTACCAAGGGAGGCTGTCGTCAGAAATTTTGAGGGCTCGAGATTTCTCACAAACACCCCTAGAGCAAGGGAAAGAAAGAGTGACAACGGTTGATTAGAAAAAGAAGCCTTCTGAGAGAAACGGGGATTTTTTAAAGCCAATTTTTGCATATTTTTACCCATCCTGCAGAGGCAGAATGTATCCTGCAGACGAGAGCATTTGTTTTCAAACACTTGCAGTTGAGCGCTTTTAGACGTCTTCTGTAGGATGTCACATTCTGCACCTCCCCTTACTGCTTCAGATCTGGTCTATTTTGGGAACTTTTGCTCCGGCCTCTTCCCTGGAGGCATTTCATGTTACCGTGCTTGCTTAAGTTACACGGCTTTGGTGATGCCGTTCCTGAATGCTTAGTCCAAAAGGATGTCTCCATTCTCCTCATGGGTATATCACGGATTAGCTTGAGAATGATAATAATAATAATGCCCCCAATATATGAAATGCATAGCTCATTCAGGCTGCCAGAGGAAAATGCCACAGACTGAGTGGCTTATCAACAACAGACATGTATTTCTCATAGCTCTGGATGCTGGGAAGTCCAAGATCACAGCACCAGCAGATTTGGCGCCTTTTGGCTCCTGAGCTGGCCTCTCTACATAGAGGGCAAGGTGAGACCAAAGGAAGAGGCAGACCACTCCAGATTGCTGGGTGGCAGTTTTAACAACAGGGAAGCTTACACACAAGGCTTATCTTGGGCATCTGCAAAACAAGTAGATCTCTACCCCTGCCCATCAGAATCTAATGTTTTATATAGAAGCCTTAACTAGACTCAATCACTTAACACCAAAGGGTCCCAACAACACTCTACTCTCTCAAGGCTTTGTCTTCAGCACAGCTGTCACTGTGGGAACAGTGGACAGAACAGATACTCCAAGGGCAGAGGAGGGTGTGAGGAGCTTCTGGTTGCCAGGATCCAGGTTGCAGGTGGTCACATCCTCTCAAGTGCCTCCTCCTCTGCGTCTGGGCAAGGCCTCCTGCAAGGCCACAGATGCTGACTTCTTTGTGTCCTCACTTGGTGGAAGGAGCTAGAGAACCCTGTGGGATCTCTTTATAAGGGCACTAGTCCAGTTCATTCATGAAGATTACACCTTTATGATCTAAGCACATTTCAAATGCCTTATCTTCCAATACCAATCACAATAGGCATTGGATTTCAACATATAAAATGGGAGAGGGATGCAAATATCTAGGCTATAGCATATTTCTGCATTTCATGTAACATTACAGCAAACCTCTGTGGGAGGTAATGGCATAATCCCGATTATCCAGATGAGAGAATGGAGGCTTAGAAAGGCACGATCACTGGCTCAAAGCAGCATAGCTAGTGACTGACCGGTGCTGTGTTCAAAGGCAGTGTATCCCACTCATTCAGACCACTGTAACAAAATGCCCTGGACTGAGGGGCTTATAAACACACAGTTGTTTCCTTTTTATTCTCTCTTTGCTCAACCATTTTGCCTGTTGCCACTTCCTTAGGGATAGAATTAATTCCATGAGGGCAGGGAACCCGCCACCATAGCCCCAGTACTTACACACTGTAAATACACTGTTGATAAATCTATGCTGCTGTAACTGAAGTCCAGGGGAGCCCTAGTTCACCAAGTATAACCGCGTTAGATTTTACATCGTACCTGGTGGAGGGGGCAGTAGGAGGAAGAGGTGGGAGAAGGCTAAAACCCAGTTCATCTCCACTCGCCAGACAGAGCCCCTAGCCTGTGGCTATATCCGTGTGTAAGAGGCACCTTTTACGAACGTGTACGAAGATGTCATACAGGCTAATGATGGTCTCGATGGAACTTCAGGTGATTCAGACAGTTGGAAGTCCCAGAGTGAACACAGCGACAGTAATTAGAGGGATCAGAGCTCTAACTTGCCATTGCAGGATGGACTGAGGGGAACGCTGAAGACAAGCGGTAATAGTGACTTAGTTGTAAAGAAATGAAGAGCTTCCCTGGTGGTTCAGTGGTAAAGAAGCACCTGCCAGTTCAGGGGTAGCAAGAGGCATGGGTTCATTCCCTCAGTCCAGAAGATCCACCGCATGGAGAAGGAAACAGTAACCCACTCCAGAATTCTTGCCTGGGAAATCCCACGGACAGAGGCGCCTAGTGGGCAGCAGTCCATTGCCCGTATGTAGTTTCCCATATCACCTGATTTTTCTCTGTGATCTACATGGTAGAACTCATACCTAAATCATCTACCTCCTCTTGAACTTTTCTTCCATCATTTCTACTGTCAACAGATGCCTATCATGTCTCTGTGATGCACCAGGCATCATAATAACCCAAGGCACACACGCACACAAAGACTGAAAGGATAGATCTGGTCCCTGCCTTTGAGGAGCTTGCAGTCTAACTGTTGGGGAGGGGCATGAGATTATATAGTTAATTGTAATCAGATATGCTTTTCAAAATAATAAAAACTACTGATAGTTACCATTTATTGAGGGATTACCATACATAAGGAATTTCGGTATCTTTAATGAATTTTCTCATTGCCTTGACAAAACACAATGAATTACGCATTATCTCTTTTCTTTAAGTACTTTGGTCCAGAAATCTCATGAGAGGTAGTTCAGACTTCTTTTCTTCCCACGCACAGTCACTTGGAAATTTCATACATTTCTTTGTATCTGCTTGAATTTTAATGCCAACAGTTCAGTTCAGTCGCTCAGTCGTGTCCAACTCTTTGCGACCCCATGAATCGCAGCACGCCAGGCCTCCCTGCTCATCATCATCTCTCAGAGTTCACTCAGACTCATGTCCATCGAGTCCGTGATGCCATCCAGCCATCTCATCCTCAGTCGCCCCCTTCTCCTCCTGCCCCCAATCCTTCCCAGCATCAGTCTTTTCCAGTGAGTCAACTCTTCTCATGAGGTGGCCAAAGTACTGGACTTTCCTCAGCTTTAACATCATTCCTTCCAAAGAAATCCCAGGGTTGATCTCCTTTAGAATGGACTGGTTGAATCTCCTTGCAGTCCAAGAACTCTCAAGAGTCTTCTCCAACACCACAGTTCAAAAGCATCAATTCTTCGGCGCTCAGCCTTCTTCACAGTCCAACTCTCACATCCATACATGACCACAGGAAAAACCATAGCCTTGACTAGATGGACCTTAGTCGGCAAAGTAATGTCTCTGCTTTTGAATATACTATCTAGGTTGGTCATAACTTTTCTTCCAAGGAGTAAGTGTCTTTTAATTTCACGCCAACATATTTCCTTAATTCTTTTCTATCTCCAAAGAGGAGCCTGATAAACTTCAGCTTCCAAGACACTTTCATTTCCAAAAGTCACAGATTTTTAAATTTCATGGCTCTGTCCTGCTTCTCCCAGATTTTTCCCTCTGGTGCTGGAGGCATTGTTGCTCCTTCTCCTCAGTGCTGAGCTCCAGCCCCACACAACTCCTCACTGTGTGCAACTCATGTATGACTTAGGAAATAACCACAGCCCCTGCTCTCTAAAACAGCCATCCTTCCTTGGCATTCTGTAATTAATGGTGCAGATATAGCTGTCGTTAAAGCAGAATTTCGACTTTCATTAGCATAGTTGATGACTTTATATCTTGAAACTTCCATATGGAAATATCATTCCTTTGGGCTAAAGAAGAGAATGGAGACTAGAGAAGCTGTATTCAAATATAACGTGAACTAAAGCATAAACCATTGTTATTTACATGTTGTTGTCGCTCTAATGCTCCATTGTCCGTCTTAAGGGAAGAACCAGCAGGGGTTCCTCTAGTATGTGAGAGGGTGGGAGGATTCTCACCTGCACGAGGTCCTAAGGGCAGTAGCCGGAGAATGAGAGGAATAGTACTGAGCTGTATGACGTGTGGATGCTGTGTTAAGGGCTTTACACCGGCTATATTCTTTATTTCTTAGCAAAAACACTTGAGAGATATTTTAGTTGCTATTTTCAAAGTTTGAAAACTGAATCCCAGGGAGGTCAAGCACTTTGTCCAAGATTACTTGGATAACTAGGGAAAGAGGAAGAATTCAGACCAGGCCTAAAAGGCAGCAAGGCTCTCCCACCTCAGAGCACTTACCCTCCCCTACGTTCTGCAGTGGTTTATACAAGACACCAGGAGAGGGTGGGGCTGGTGACCTATGACACTCAACTCATGGGAAACTAGTCCATCACCTTCACCTGGACTTGCTATAGATGCATATTCTTGAGACCCATCCCAAACTCCCTAACTATCCCTCCCACCTACCATCCCTCCCTGGTAACCATAAATTTGCTCCCCAAGTCTGAGTCTGTTTATGTTTTGTAAATATTTTCATTTGTTTAATTTTTTTAGAGTCTGTATATAAGTGATACCATACAATCTCTCTCTTTGTCTGTCTGACTTACTTCACTCAGCTTGACAATCTCTAGATCCATCCATGTTGTTGCAAACGGCATTATTTAACTATTTTTAATGGCGGAACGGTATTCCATTGTATATATGTACCACATCATCTTTTTTCCATTCTCCTGTTGATGAACGTTTAGGTTGCTTCCATGTCTTGGCTATTGTAAGTAGTGCTGAAATGAACTTCCAGTGCATGTACCCTTTCATACCATGTTTTTCTCCATATATATGTCCAGAAGTAGAATTGCAGGATCATACGGTAGCTTGATTTTTAGTTAGTTTTTTTTTTTTAAAGGAAACTTCCTTGCTTTTCTCCACAGTGCCTGTCCTAATTTACATTCACACGGATAGTGTAGGTGGGTTCCCTTCTCTACAAACCCTTTCCAGCATTTGTTGCTTGTGGATTTTTTGATAATATTTGTTCTGACTGGTGTAAAATGATATCTCACTGTAGTTTTGATTTGAATTTATCTAATAATATAAAATATCTTTTCATGTGCCCTTTGGCCATCTGTCTATCTTTAGAGAAATGTCTACTTAGGTTTTTTGCCCACTTTTGATTAGGTTGTTTGTTTTGGTGATATTAAGCCACATGAGTTGTTTGTAAATTTTGAAGACTAATTCCTTGTTGGGATCTGCATCACTTGCAAATATTTCCTTCCATTCCGTGGGTCATCTTTTCATTTTGTTTATGATTTCCTTTGCTGTGCAAAAACTTCTGAGTTTAATTAGGTCCCATTTGTTTATTTATTTTTTATTTCCTTTACTCTAGGAGTCAGATTGAAAAAGATATTGTTGCAATTTGTGTCAGAGAGTGTTCTGCCTATGTTGTCCTCTAAAAGTCATAATGTTTGGTCTCACATTTAGGTCTTTAATCTAATTCAAGTTTATTTTTGTGTCTGGTGTTAAAGAATGTTCTCATTTCATTCTTTTACATGTAGCTGTCTGGTTTTCCCAGCACCATTTAGTGAAGAGACTATCATTCATCTGTTGTATACTCTTGCCTCCTTTGTCATAATTTAATTGGCTGTATATGTATGGGTTATTTAAAAATGAATAAAATACCTAGGAATAAACTTACCTAAGGAGACAAATAGATTCAAGGGATTAGATCTGATAGTTAGAGTGCCTGAAGAACTATGGATGGAGGTTTGCAACATGTGCAGGAGGCTGTAATCAAAATCATCTCCAAGAAGAAGAAATGTGAAAAGGCAAAATGGTTGTCTGAGGAAGACCTACAAATAGCTGAGAAAATAAGAGAAGAGAAAGGCAAAGGAGAAAAGGAAATCTATATTCATCTGCTGCAGACTTCCAAATGGCAAGGAGAGATAAGAAAGCCTTCCTCAGTAATCAGTGCAAAGAAAGAGACCAAAACCATAGAATAGGAAAGACTAGAGATCTCTTCAAGAAAATTAGAAATACCAAGAGAACATTTCATGCAAAGATGGGCAGAATAAAGACAGAAACAGTATGGACCTATCAGAAGCAAAAGATAATAAAAAGAGGTGGCAAGAATACACAGAAGAACTATACAAAAAAGATCTTAATGACTCAGATAACCACGATGGTGTGATCACTCACCTAGAGCCAGACATCCTGGAATGTGAAGTCAGGTGGGCCTTAGGAAGCAACACTATGAGCAAAGCTAGTGGAGGTGATGGAATTATAATTGAGCTATTTCGAATCTTAAAAGATGATGCTGTGAAAATGCTGCCCTCAATATGTCAGCAAATCTGGAAAGCTCAGCAATGGTCACAGGACTGAAAAATGCCAAAGAATTTTCAAACTATGGCACAGTTCAGTTTAGTTCAGTCATGTCTGACTCTTTGTGACTCCATGAATTGCAGCATGCCAGGCCTCCCTGTCCATCACCAACTCCCAGAGTTTACCCAAAAGCATGTCCATTGAGTCAATGATGCCATCCAACCATCTCATCCTCTGTCATTCCCTTCTCATCCTGCCCTCAATCTTTCCCAGAATCAGGGTCTTTTCAAATGAGTCAGCTCTTTGCATTTAGGTGGCCAAAGTATTGGAGTCTCAGCTTCAACATCAGTCCTTCCAATGAACACCAAGAACTGATTTCCTTTAAGATGGACTGGTTGGATCTCCTTGCAGTCCAAGGAACTCTCAAGAGTCTTCTCCAATACCACATTTCAAAGCCATCAATTCTTCAGCACTGAGCTTTCTTTATGGTCCAACTCTCACATCCATACATGACTACTGGAAAACCCATAGCCTTGACTAGATGGACCTTTGTTGACAAAGTAATGTCTCTACTTTTTAATATGCTGTCAAAAACAGCACAATTGAACTCATCTCACACACTAACAAAGTACGCTCAAAATTCTCCAAGTGAGGCTTCAAGAGTACATGAACCCAGAACTTCCAGATGTTTAAGCTGGATTTAGAAAAGGCAGAGGAACCAGAGATCAAATTGCCAACATCCATTGGATCATAGAAAAAGTTATAGAGTTCCAGATAAACATCTACTTCTGCTTTATTGACTATGCCAAAGCCTTTGTTTGTGTAGATCACACACACACACACACACACACACACCCCTATGGAAAATTCTTAAAGACATGGGAATACCAGACAACCTTACCTGCTTACTGAGAAGTGTGTATGCTGGTCAAGAAGCAAGAGTTAGAACCAGACGTAGAACAGATTGGTTCCAAATTGGAAAGGGAGTATGTCAAGGTTGTATATTGTTATCCTGCTTATTTAACTTATGTGCAGAGCATATCATGCAATATGCTAGGCTGGATGAAGCACAAGCTGGAATCAAGATTGCTGGGAGCAATATCAATAACCTCAGATATGCAGATGACACCACCCTTACAGCAGAAATTGAAGAGGAACTGAAGAGCCTCTTGATGAAAGTGAAACAGGAGAGTGAAAAAAACTGGCTTAAAACTCAACATTCAGAAAACTAAGATCATGGCATCAGGTCCCATCACTTCAGGGCAAATATATTGATGTACAATGGAAAAAGTGACAGACTTTATTTTCTTGGGCTCCACAATCACTGCATATGGTGATTGGAGCCATGAAACTAAAAGACACTTGCCATCTTTTCTGTGCACAGTGCAGTAAGATTAGATGTCAACTACAGGAGAAAAACTATTAAAAATACAAACATATGGAGGTTAAATAACATGCTTCTGAATAACTGACAAATCACAGAAGAAATAAAAAAGGAAATCAAACTATGCATAGAAGCACATGGCAATGAAAACACTACAACCCCAAACCTATGGGATTCAGTAAAAACAGTGTTAAGTGGAAGGTTCATAGCATTACAAGCTTATCTCAAGAAACAAGAGGAAAATCAAATAAATAACCTAACTTTATACCTAAAGCAACCAGAAAGAGAAGAAATAAAGAACCCCAGGATTAGGAGAAGGAAAGAAATCATAAAAATTTAGGCAGAAATAAATGAAAAAGAAAGGAGACTATAGCAAAAATCAACAAAACTAAAAGCTGGATCTTTGAGAAGATAAATAAAATAGAAAAACCATTAGCCAGACTCATCAAAAAAAAGGGGGGGGGGAGAAGAATCAAATCAACAAAATTAGAAATGAAAATGGAGAAAACACAACAGATAACACAGAAATACAAAGGATCATAGAGACTACTATCAGCAACTATATGCTAATAAAATGGGCAACTTGGAAGAAATGGATGAATTCTTAGAAAAGTATAACCTTCCAAAACTGAACTAGGAAGAAATAGAAAATCTTAACATACCCATCACAAGCACAGAAATCAAAACTGTAATCAAAACTCTTCCAACAAACAAAAGCCCAGGACCAGATGGCTTCACAGGTGAATTCTACCAAAAATTTAGAGAAGAGCTAACACCTATCCTACTCAAACTCTTCCAGAAAATTGCAGACGAAGGTAAACTCCCAAACTCATTCTAAGAGGCCACCATCACCCTAATACTAAAACCAGAAAAAGGTGCCACAAAAAAAGAAAACTACAAACCAATATCCTTGATGGACATAGATGCAAAAATCCTCAACAAAATTCTAGCAAACAGAATTCAACAACATATTTAAAAGATCATACATCATGACCAGGTGAGCTTTATCCTATGGATGCTAGGATTCTTCAATATTCACAAATCAATCAATGTGATACACCACATTAACAAACTGAAAGACAAAAAAAAAATATGATTATCTCAATAGATGTACAAAATTTGACAAAATTCAACACCCACTTATGATAAAAAACTCTCCATAAAGCAGGCATAGAAAGAACATAGCTAAATATAGTAAAAGCCATATATGATGAACCCACAGCAAGTGTTATCCTCAATGGCAAAAAATCGAAGACATTTCCCCTAAAGTCAGGAACAAGACAAGGGTACCCACTCTCACCACTACTATTCAACATAGTTTTGGATGTTTTAGCCACAGCAATCAGAGAAGAAAAAGAAATAAAAAGAATCCAGATTGGAAAAGAAGTAAAACTCTCACTGTTTGCAGATGATATGATCCTCTACATAGAAACCCTAAAGACACTACCAGAAAATTACTAGAGCTAATCAATAAATATAGTAAAGTTGCAGGATATAAAATTAATGCACAGAAACCCTATACATTAACAATGAGAAAACAGAAAGAGAAATTAAGGAAACAATCCCATTCACCATTGTGATGAAAAGAATAAAACACTCAGGAAAAAAATCTACCTAAAGAAACTAAAGACCTATATATAGAAAACTATAAAACACTGATGAAATAAATCAAAGGTGACACAAACAGATGGAGAAATATACCATGTTCATGGATCAGAAGAATCAATATAGTGAAAATGAGTATACTACCCAAAGCAATCTATAGATTCAATGAAATCCCTATCAAGTTACCAATGGAATTTTTCACAGAACTAGAACAAAAAATTTCACAATTTGTATGGAAACATAAAAAAATCTCAAATAGCAAAAGCAATCTTGAGAAAGAAAAATAGAACTGGAGGTATCAACCTGCCTAACTTCAGACTATACTACGAAGCTACAGTCATTAAGTCAGTATGGTACTGGCACAAAAACAGGAATATAGATAAATGGAACAAAATAAGAAGCCCAGAGATAAATCCACACACCTATGGACACCTTATTTTTGACAAAGCAGGCAAGAATATACAAAGGAGAAAGACAATCTCTTTAACAAGCGGTGCTGGAAAAACTGGTCAACCACCAAAACTAGAACACTTCCTAACAACATACAGAAAAATAAACTCAAAATGGAGTAAAGATCTAAATTTAAGACCAAAAACTATAAAATTCCTAGAGAATAACACAGGCAAAAAACTCTCTGACATAAAACACAGCAAGATCCTTTATGACACACCTCCCAGAGTAATGGAAATAAAGGCAAAAAATAAACAAATGGGGCCTAATTAAACTTAAAAGCTTTTGCACAATGAAGGAAACTATAAGCAAGGTGAAAAGACAGCCTTCAGAGTGGGATAAAGTAGTAGCAAAATGAAGCAATGGACAAAGAATTAACCTCAAAAATATACAAACAGCTCATGTAGCTAAACACCAGAAAAATAAACGACCCAATCAAAAAATAGGTCAAATAACTAAACAGACACTTCTCCAAAAAAGATATACAGATGGCTGATAAACACATGAAAAGATGCTCAACATCACTCATTATCAGAGAAATTCAAATCAAAACCACAATGAGGTATCATCTCACACTGGTCAGAATGGCTGCCATCAAAAAGTCTACAAACAATAAATGCTGGAGAGGGTGTGCAGAAAAGGGAACCTTTATACACTGTTGGTGGGAATGCAAACTAGTACAGCCACTATGGAGAACAGTGTGGAGATTCCTTAAAGAACTGGAAATAAAACTGCCTAATGACCCAGCGATCCCACTGCTGGGCACACACACCGAGGAAACCAGAACTGAAAAAGACACATGTATCCCAATGTTCATTGCAGCACTGTTTATAATAGCCAGGACATGGAAGCAATTTAGATGTCCATTGGCAGACCAATAGATAGGAAAGCTGTGGTACATATACACAGTGAAATATTACTCAGCTATTAAAAAGAACACATTTAAATCAGTTCTAATGAGATGGATGAAACTGGAGCCTATTATACAGAGTGAAGTAAGTCAGAAAAAAAAAACCAATACAGTATACTAACATATATATACGGAATTTAGAAAGATGGTAATGATGACCCCATATGCGAGAGAGCAAAACAGACACAGATACAAAGAACAGACTTTTGGACTCTGTGGGAGAAGGTGAGGGTGGGGCGATTTGAGAGAAGAGCATTGAAACATGTATATGATCATATGTGAAATAGATTGCCAGTCCATGTTTGATGCATGAAACAGGGCACTCAAAGCTGGTGCACTGGGACAGCCCAGAAGTTGGGATGGGGAGGGAGGTGGGAGGGGGGTTCAGGATGGGGGACACATGCACACCCTTGGCTGATTGACATCAATATATGGCAAAAACGACCATAATATTGTAAGCTAATTAGCCTCCAATTAAAATTTTTTTAAAAAGAAAGATGCTTGCTCCTTGGAAGAAAAGTTATAACAAACCTAGACAGCATATTAAAAAGCAGAGATATTACTTTGCAACAATGGTCCATCTAGTCAAAGCTATGGTTTGTCCAGTAGTCATGTATGGATGTGAGAGTTGGACTATAAAGAAAGCTGAGCACCGAAGAATTGCTTTTGAACTGTGGTGTTGGAGAAGACTCTTGAGAGTCCCTTGGACAGCAAAGGGATCCAACCTGTCAATCCTAAAAGAAGTCAGTCCTGAATATTCATTGGAAGGACTGATACTGAAGCTGAAACTCCACTACTTTGGCCATTTGGTGGGAAGAATTGACTCATTTGAAAAGACCGTGATGCTGGGAAAGACTGAAGGTAGGAAGAGAAGGGGATGACAGAGGATGAGATGGTTGGATGGCATCACTGACTCCATGGACATGAGTTTGAGCAAGCTCTGGGAGTTGGTGATAGACAGGGAAGCCTGGCATGCTGCAGTCAATGGGGTTGCAAATAGTCAGATACAACTGAATGACTGAACTGAACTGAAGGAAACGAAACACCTATAGTCTGAAAATTTAAAGATGCTGATGAAAGAGATTGAAGATGACACAAACACATGGAAAAAATACCACGTTCTTAGATTGGAAGAATCAATATTGTTAAAATGACTGTATTACCCAAGACAATCCATGTATGTGTTTAATCACTCAGACATGACTGACTCTTTGCAACCCCAAGGACTGTAGCCCACCAGGCTCATCTGTCCATGAGGATTCTCCAGGCAAGAATACTGGAGTGGGTTGCCATGCTCTCCTCTAGGGGATATTTCCAACCCACAGATCAAACCTGAGTCTCCTGCATTTGCAGACAGATTATATGACCCAGAAATTCTACTTCTGTGCATATATCCTGAGAAAACCATGATTCAAAAAAATACACCTAACTCCAAAGTTCACTGCAGCTCTATTTATAATAGCTAGGATACAGAATCAACACAGACATCCATAGGCAAGAACAATGGAGTGAGCTGCATTTCCTCCTCCAGGGGATCTTCTTGACTCAGGGACTCAACCTGTGTCTCGTGCACTGGCAGGTGGATTCTTTACCATGAGCCACCTAGGAATCCCAATAAGCTTGTACCTATCACCATTCACTTTAAATGTTAACTTCTCACTCTGTTCACGCATTCTTCTGAGTTTATTGACTATCTTAACCATCATTACCCTGAACTTTATCAAGTAGGTTCCTGATCTCCATTTTGTTTAGCTCTTCTAGGATTTTATCTTGTTATTTCATATGGAACATATTATTCTGCTCCCACCTTTTCCTAATTACTGTATTTAGTTTTCATGTATTAGGTAGGTTGGTTATGTTCCTGATCTGGAAAAGTCATCATATGCTGGGGACATCTGATGAGGTCCAACAGCACATTCATCTCTGGTCACCAGAGCTATATGCTAGGTGCCCCCCATACTGGCTGCAATGCAGTGGTCCCCTAGGACGGGTGTGTTGACAGATGAGCCTGGCACCCAGCCTGGTTGGCTACCTGTTCCTGCCTTATGTAGAGGTGACCAGACCACTGTTGGCCACGGCTGTGTCCCGCACAGCTGGCTGCACAGACCACGGAGTCTGGGGCTGGTGCCAGCCCTCTGGTGAGTGGGTAAGCTACGGTTCTTGACATTTATTCTGATAAAGCAGAGACTGAAGTAGAAGGTAACTGTGGAGTGAAGGATTAGTGACTCCCAGATTACAAGTCAGGAAATTCAGAGAGGAGGGGCTAATAAAAATTAGAAAATTAAGATTCTTAGACTCAGAAAAAAATTATTATGATTCATCGCCCAATTGTTTTGCTTTACATTATCTTTTAAATGCTAGCTTTAAATCCCTTATGATTATTCAGTGGAAGTGAGAAATAGATTTAAGGGCCTAGATCTGATAGGCAGAGTGCCTGATGAACTACGGAATGAGGTTCATGACATTGTACAGGAGACAGGGATCAAGACCATCTCCATGGAAAAGAAATGCAAAAAAGCAAAATGGCTGTCTGGGGAGGCCTTACAAATAACTGTGAAAAGAAGAGAGGTGAAAAGCAAAGGAGAAAAGGAAAGATACAAGCATCTAAATGCAGAGCTCCAAAGAATAGCAAGAAGCGATAAGAAAGCCTTCCTCAGTGATCAGTGCAAAGAAATAGAGGAAAACAACAGAATGGAAAAGACTAGAGACCTCTTTAAGAAAATCAGAGATACCACAGGAACTTTTCATGCAAAGATGGGCTCGATAAAGGACAGAAATGGTAGGGACCTCATAGAGGCAGAAGATATTAAGAAGAGGTGGCAAGAATACATGGAAGAACTATACAAAAAAAGATCTTCACTACTAAGATAATCATGATGATGTGATCACTAATCTAGAGCCAGACATCTTGGAATGTGAAGTCAAGTGGGCCTTAGAAAGCATCTCTATGAACAAAGCTAGTGAAGGTGATGGAATTCCAGTTGAGCTGTTTCAAATCTTGAAAGATGATGCAGTAAAGTGCTGCACCCAATATACCAGCAAATTTGGAAAACTCAGCAGTGGCCACAGGACTGGAAAAGGTCAGTTTTCATTCCAATTCCAAAGAAACGCAATGCAGAAGAATGCTCAAACTACCGCACAATTGCACTCATCTTACATGCTAGTAAAGTAATGCTCAAAATTCTCCAAGCCAGGCTTTAGCAATACGTGAACCATGAACTCCCTGATGTTCAAGCTGGTTTTAGAAAAGGCAGAGAAACCAAAGATCAAATTGCCAACATCTGCTGGATCATGGAAAAAGCAAGAGAGTTCCAGAAAAACATCTATTTCTGCTTTTTTGACTATGCCAAAGCCTTTGTCTGTGTGGATCACAATAAACAGTAGAAAATTCTGAAAGAGATGGGAATACCAGACCACCTAACCTGCCCCTTGAGAAATCTGTATGCAGATTAGGAAGCAACAGTTAGAACTAGACATGGAACAGCAGACTGGTTCCAAATAAGAAAAGGAGTACGTCAAGGCTGTATATTGTCACCCTGCTTATTTAACATATATGCAGAGTACATCATGAGAAACGCTGGGCTGGAAGAAACACAAGCTAGAATCAAATTGCCGGGAGAAATATCAATAACCTCAGATATGCAGATGACACCACCCTTACGGCAGAAAGTGAAGAGGAACTAAAAAGCCTCTTGATGAAAATGAAAGAGGAGAGTGAAAAAGTTGGCTTCAAGCTCAACATTCAGAAAATGAAGATCATGGCATCCGGTTCCATCACTTTATGGGAAATAGATGGGGAAACAGTGGAAACAGTGTTAGAGTTTATTTTTGGGGATTCCAAAATCACTGCAGATGGTGACTGCAGCTATGAAATTAAAAATGCTTATTCCTTGGAAGAAAAGTTATGACCAACTTAGATAGTATATTCAAAAGCAGAGATGTTACTTTGCCGACTAAGGTCCGTCTAGTCAAGGCTATGGTTTTACCTGTGGTCATGTATGGATGTGAGAGTTGGACACTGAAGAAGGCTGAGCACCAAAGAACTGATGCTTTTGAACTGTGGTGTTGGAGAAGACTCTTGAGAGTCCCTTGGACTTCAAGGAGATCCAACCAGTTCATTCTGAAGGAAATCAACCCTGGGATTTCTTTGGAAGGACTGATGCTAAAGCTGAAACTCCAGTACTTTGGCCACCTCATGCAAAGAGTTGACTCATTGGAAAAGACTCTGATGTTTGGAGGGATTGGGGGCAGGAGGAGAAGGGGACAACAGAGGATGAGATGGCTGGATGGCATCACGGACTCAATGAATGTGAGTCTGAGTGAACTCCGAGAGATGGTGATGGACAGGGAGGCCTGGCGTGCTGGGATTCATGGGGTCACAAAGAGTTGGACATGACTGAGTGACTGAACTAAACTGAACTGAAAGAGATTCAAGGGGAAAATAGTTGCCTACCTTTGGGCTAGGTGTTGATAATAAGGTTAAGTTTCCTGAGGTCCTTGCTGGAGGGTGTTTGGCTGAATATGAAAGAAAACCTCTTAAGATTCTGTTTCTTTTAACACAGAGCCTCTTTCTCTCTAGTGTTTCTCTTTTCAAATTGTTTTTGTGATGAATGTGCGTATGTGTGTGTATATGTGTGTGTCTATTATTTTTCATGGTCAACTTGTGGAAGTGTTTGTTTTATTTTAACAATAGACTCTATTCTTTAGAAGTTAATCTGAGGTTAGGAAAGTTAATCTGGATCATTGATGGAACAAGGATGAAGACCCAGGCAAGGCAACTTAAGAGAATTTGGGAACCTGGTTTACTTTTTTCCCATCCATATGAGCAGCTCCGCCTTATACTTAAAAAGCAAATGTATTAAAATCATCAAATACAGCTGTGAATTCAGAAATACACACACACACACACACACACAGAGTTCCCTACTTCTTCCTGTAATACTTCACAGAGAGGTACATAGATACAGGGAAATGTGTCATATCTTAGAGGACTGGGCAGCCTACCCCTGAGCTGTCCTCTTCAGACTTTGTACCAGATAATCTTTCTAAAGATACAGTTGAAATTTTATCAATCATTCCTCAGAAATCTTTAATGGTTCCACTATGTGCAGAAAAAGTTTTAAATATTCAATGTGACACACAGCTGCACACCCTGAATGCCCCGCTTCCTGATACCGCCCTCTGCTGCAGCTGCACGGGAGACCTGCCCGTCCCTCTCAGGGAGCCCAGGCTTCGCCCGTGCTGGCCTCAGCCTGCGTCTGCTGCTTGTCTTTCCTCTTCTTTCGGCTGAAATGCTTTTCAAGGGTCAGGGCCTGTCTGAAATACCATTTCTTTGTTGCAGTTCCTTGGCTAATCTCTTCGGTAGAGGACATGGCTCTACCAATCCGTTCCCACTAGCTTTGTTTTCTTTAACTCCAGCTTCCCCTTTTAGGTGGGCAGGTCATTAAATCTGCCTGATACTCGTTTGCTCATTTGTATTATTTGCATTATTCTTACTTCAGAGTGTTGTGCAGATTGAGACAGTGTATGTCATGAACCTAACACTGTAACTAAACTTTCTTTCCCCGCCTCCATTTCTGTCCCTCTACCATACTTTTCCATGCTAGCCATTAGCTTGATTAACTCTTGGCCTGGTTACCACCTCCTCAAAACTTAGGGCTCCTGACTGGCAGAGATCATCTTATTCATCAGTATTCCCCAAAATGCATTGCACAGGACCTAGCATTGGGACTAGCATTAGAGACATGCTTGCTGAATTTGTATCTATGTGAATTCTAAATCAACCTTCACACCCACGAATGGCGACTTTCTTTGCTCATTTTCTGAGTTACTGCATTGCCTCAGGAGAGTTTCCCAGCAATGACGAAGCAGAGCTAGGTACCACCCTGTGGCTGACTGTGAAGCTCATGCTTCCTCTCTCTCCCCTTGAGTGTATATTACACATCTCCATCCTTACTGTGACTCCCTATTTGTTGATAGACTCAGTCTATGGCTTGCTTTGGATAGTGGATAGAGCGTGGATATCAAACACGTACTCCCAAGCAGAAGTGGCCAGTGCTCCTGAGTCACTGGTCTCAGGGCCTTTCGCCGTGACACTGAGTGGCCTCTCCCTCAGCTTGGCTTCTGAATGAGCAGACAGGTGAAGCTGAGCCCAGCCAGTTCATAGCCATGCGCAGACTGCCTGGAACATGAAAATGGAAGAAATCTCACTGCTGTCAGCCTCTTCAAAGCTGGGATTTTTGCTGCAGCAAATGCTAACTAGTTCACACCCCCAAATTCCCATCTGCGGGGCTGGCTTTGGTCCCAGCCATGCAGACTTGCTAGGCCCTGCCCCTGGATTCTTTTCTCTCTGCGGTTTGCTTCTATAAAGCTCTACACCTAAATGGCAGCATGTACTGTAACTAAATGTGACCATAAAGAGGGAAAAGTTATAATGTTGTTTCAGAAAATTGGTGTTCTCATTACCTACCTTATTGCCATATGTTCTAATCTAAAGTGCTACGATATGGGAAATCATGGTGACACAAGATGAAGTGATGTTCTAGCTAACGATACCCCCAAATATTTATTCTTGTTCCTTCCCCAGTGGTACCCACATGCATAATTGATGCCAGCTTCCTCAATTAGAAGTCCAGGGCATAAAGAAAATGAGAACGAGGCTGTTTGCATTTCTGAAGCCTGACAAGGAAAGATGAAAATCTTTTATGAGTTCTCCCCCATCATCTGTGGGATGTGGCACTCCCATATTTCATTTCTGAGGAAAAATATTGTTTGCATTATTTGGAGGAAATCATTACGAATGCAACGAGTCAGCAGCCGTGGAGGGCCCCGTTACATTACCATTTCTGAGTTATGTTTTGCACTTGGCTTTCTCTGCATACTCTTTCATTTTTTTTTTTTTTTTTTGGAGTTTGCACAGCAGGGAAAGGATAAAATGAGCTGCTCTAGCACTATGTGTGCAACAGACCTGGTGACTTGGAGAAGCATGTCTTTCAAAGCGGAGATGACTGGTAAATGCAACCTGGGGCCTCCTGGAGTGAAAGGAGAGCCATCAGAACGTTCACTAAACTGAAGTCGAATCCCCTTATCCTCTGTCCCCAGATTTCCCCCTCCTCCTAATCTGAGAAAACTCTCAGGGCAATGAAATTAAACCTAAATTGGCCTTTCACATGGTCTTGTCCTATGATACTAAGGGGGGAAAAAAAAGCCTTTAGTGACATCTGTGTCATGGTGCTCGGAAACAGGATTAAGTCTGTTATCAAGGAGAAGACACGGTGCTAATGTCTGATGAGCCACACAGAGCCGGCTTCAGTCCCAGCTCTCCCACTACCGGCTGAGTAACCTGGAGAAAACTATGCAAAGTTTCCATACCTCAGTCACTGCATGCATCATATGGAGCAACAACTGAAAGAGGGGAAAAAAAAGAAGAAAGAAAACCACAACCACTCACGAATATTAATGACGGGATGTAACTTACTAGGAATATAATAAACATCCAGTAAATGTTATTCTGAGTTACTTTACAATATTACCTTGTAATAAAGAAATTCTTGTTTTGTTGTTGTTAAATGAAGAAAACCACTCTGTAATCCCAGAGTACTTTGGGCTAACTTCAGTCTCGGCACTGATCACATAATAATAAAAGTGTAAGCTTACTTGCCCCTAATTTCAACGGTGATCTCCCAGAAGGCAGGAACAGCATTCTCACACACCGCTGTAGCTTTAGGGGCCACTTAGCAGCATCTGCCACATAGCAGTCCTCAGGAAATGATTGGTGAGTGAATGAATGGATTGTCCCAGTGTACATCCAAAGTAGTGGTGGGGGTGACGTGGGCCTGATGACAAATCCTATGTTCTGCCAGACGCAGCTCCTTGTTTCTGTCTTTCATTGCCCAAAGCTCTTATGTGAAGGAGGAACCACATGATATGTCCAAAAGGCACTGGGGCTATTTCCTGCTTCAAGTGGTTCAGCCTGCCATCCCACAGATCACCAAGAACTCAAGCCTGTCACCAGTTTTGAGCTGGCTCGTTCTTGCTTCATCAGTTCTTGAGCATCCATGAGGCAACCCGATAGGAATGATCTTTAGTTTCCTCCTTGGAAGTCTAAGTTCTCTTAGTCCAAGTGGGATTCAGAGATATTCTGGTTTCCCCAGGTCACGTATAAGCTGTGATTCAAATTTGAAGGGACTGTCTCTAAATTTTACACTCTTTTTTATCACACTGTGGGGAGATATTAGGTAGACACCACTTTGCATAGGTAGGAAGTCGAGAAGAATTTGGAAAATAACTCGTAGCTCATCTGACGCAACCCTTTCATTTTGCAGACTCGGAAACATATGCCCAGGAAGGGAAAGAAAGCTGTCCACATTCTCAAAGCTGTGCCTCTCGGTATAGGGAGCTTTCTGCTATGTATGAACTCACTTCCTGACCTGGCATCCTGAGCATCTTTCTCCTCAAATTCAAGAAGGCTTTTCACTCTGTTCCTTACTGAAATCAACAGCCTCTAGCATCTTCTGTAGAAGACGAATAGGTAACTCTTCTTTATCTACTGACAATCCTTAGCATTTAAATAATAGTCTATAAAATTTGTATATTTGAATTCAACAAAATCAATCCTACATTTAGCCACAGGCAAAAGGCAAATATTTATCACTTCCTCGTCATGTTTTGCAAATAAGAACAAAGAGAACTTGACATAATGTCTCCTTGTGGGGAAATCAGACCTGCATACCCACACACTCGTTAGACTTCACTCTCGGCTATCTGTCTGTGTTCCCTGCTCTCCCTTCTTGCCAGGAGCTCAGCTCCTTTCCTGGGCTCAAGCTTCAGCTCCCAGCTCAGTGACTGGCTGTTTATAACAAAGCTCAACAGATAGTGCTGTCAGTGAAGGGACGGATGGATGGAGGATTCTTACGTTCCCCTTGTGTATCCCGGAAGCCCTATGTCAGGTTGGATCCTTTCGCTTCTCAGTGTCACCAAAGTCACTGAAAGTGCTGCAGTCAGGCTTTTGCTGCTAATTTGCATTTTAGTGCAGGACTCTGTGAAATTTCCAGGTTTTTTATTCTAGGACCAGTGCAGAGCCTGCTGGATGCAGACTCACTTTGTTCCAGGGAAGGTCGGCATCTGAAACTGCTGAAAGAAGAAGCCTTAATGGGATGGAAAAGCCATCCATTTACAGACCTGTGATAGATGTTTTAAATACTCTAAGCATGTGAGTTTCAGTAGTTCTAACTTAGAGGAAGTATAACCCTGATTGCTGCAGTGTCTCCTGGCCAGACCCAAGTCACCCTGGATATAATTTATACCCCCACACTGGGATGCCTGTGCCAAGCATTGGCATGCCTGGTTTATGTGCTCCAGTCGTGAGGACCTCAATACATTTTTAATTAAGAAACAATTGATAGCACTGAAGCTGTAAATTCCTTTTTGCTGAAGGAAAAACTCACTGAGAGTTTCAGTGTTGTAGATGAGATGTAGAAAGCATTTTTGGCTGATGAGAAATTATTTTCTTGTTCATTTTTCTCTGTATAACTGTTCCTAGGCTTTCTGGTTGTTTTCTCTAAAGGTAGTATTGATAACTTACTGCCAAGTTTGGCCCTGTGTGGTTTGACATCAAACAGCTTCTTCAACTGGGTATTTTTCTTATTAGGCTGAGGAATTGCTTAGAACATGATGGAAGGGAAGAAAACCTATGTGGAAATCTGAAGACTGGAATCCGATGATAAACTGAGGCTCTGAAATCACTCATGCCCTCTTTTATGAGAATTTCATAACCACATCTTGGGTCATGTGACTTGGAAAGAATTTCCACTAGAATGAACAGAGGCTATTTTTCATACCCATTGATTTTGGAGCTTAACCCATGTAACCAGATACAGTTGATGGAATTGGGACAGAAATTAAGTGTTCCAGTTCTGGGATGAAGTCTCAAGAAGCATAACTTTATGTGATTGCCCCCACCTGACCCCTGTTGCCCCACATACATGGGCTCCATTCTAAGAATAACATCCCTCTAACAGTTACTGATGCAAGGGTGAGAGACATACGTAATAGACCTGGACCCAACCAGAAGCTTGGAGCCAAGCCCAGCAGAACCCAGCCTGAATCAGCCTGGTCTCAACTGCCCTGCAGGCTTGTAAGCAAAAACAAAAACAAAAACAAACCCACATTTTTTAAGCAACTGAGTTTTGGAGTGGATTTTTATACAGCAGAAGCTGACTAATAGACCTTATCCCAATCTTTCCGTTCTCCAGGGGATCTTCCCAACCTAGGGATCAAACCCAGGTCTCCCGTATTGCAGGCAGATTCTTTACCAGCTGAGCCACAAGGGAAGCCCCATCCCAGTCTTACAAACAGCCAACTTATCCCAGCTAAGTCACTTCTGCCCTAAGCCTCAGTTTTCTGCTGTGTAAAATGTGAAAGTTCAGCCAGATGACTTCTGAAGGCTCTTAAAGCTTTCTTCAAATTCTAGAACTTGATGTCTACAATGGATGATGTGAATTCCTTGCATAAATGATGTTGTTATTTAATAACAAGAATGGAAACAGAGAATCTTTTTGTTCATTGTTGTCTTTTGTTCTTCCTCTAAGAGCAGGTTAAATGTGAAAATACAAATGCTACAGTTTACAACATGAAAATTAATGTGTATTTCACTAACTCACAATCTGAATGAATGAATCTTCCAGGTTGGCTGTTAATTCTTCCTCAGTGAATTGCTATACTTAAAAGAAATATTGCTTTTTACAAGTAGACATTTATAAACTATAAAGTGCTTATGTTTAAAAGGATTCATCAAGTTTGACCAAAATGAAAAAAAAAAATCATTCCTGCTTTGAAGACAATAGTAATTCCCATTTTGAGCTCTTATTCAGAATGAGAAATTGTTCTAAAAAATCATATGTGTTATATTATTTAATTCCTGAATAATTTTTTACAGATAGTATCCTTTTCATAGATGAGATAACTGATGCTCCCAAAGTTTAAATGTCTTGCCTCCAATTACCATGTTGTAAAAATTAGATGCAGAGATTTGAGGTCTGACTTTAGACCTGAAGCATGGGTTTCAGGTGGTATTGCAGTCTGCTTCAGAAATCCGAGCCCAGGTTAGGTGCTGACAGTGACCTATCTCAGGTAACCAGTCAACCATGTGTAACTAACCTCTGCTCACACATTACCTTTGAGGCATCCGAATATCTCTTCAAATATCTGTAATGGGTAAAAATTTCATGTCACAAACTCAAGTGTGAAAAAATAAAATGTTCTTTCTTTGAGCTGATCCTAATTTATACATCAAGTCTCATTACACCTGATTAACACAGTCGACATTTTGGTATGATCTCACAAAATTAGAACAAAACATATTGGATACAAACTCAGACCCATTAAGAATTCATTCTCCTATCTCCCATTCTACTCAGATACATTCTAATAATTGGTTAAAAAAAAAAAAAAGCAGGGCTTAGGGGCACGCTTATGCCATCAAAGGGCTGAAGTATCCGGTTTGCCCCTCACTGCCTTCCGCTCTCCGCGGGCGCCTGGCGCCGCCTGCTCCCTGGCCTTTAGCTTTGCTCTCCGGCATCGTGCTTTGCTCTCCAGAGCATCGCGCATCTGCGGGTGTTGCCCGCGGTCCTGCTGCTGTCCACGGTCCGGCGGCGACCTCGCATTAGGGAACTCACGGTCCCTTCTGCATCTGAATCCTGACTACCAGGCCCCTTTAAGAACACCAGGTACCCTTCCAGTGTTTCCACTCTTCCTGGGAATTCAGAAAATACTCTAAGTTTCGTTTTGCTGCTTCTTTTTTTTTTTTTTTTTTAATTTTTATTTTTTGTTTAATGCTTATTCCATTTCACAGCACTGCATTGGTTCTGCCATACATTGACATGAATCAGCCACAGGTGTGGACGATCTCCCCATGTTAAAGCCCCCTCCCACCTCCCTTCCCTGCCCATCCCCCCGGTTCATCCCATACACCGGCACCAAGCATCCTATATCCTGTATTGAACATAGACTGGTGCTTCATCTCCCATATGATTGTATACATGTTTCGTTGTCCTTCTCCCAGATCTTCCCACCCTCTCCCTCTCCCTCTGAAGCCAACAGTCCGTTCTATACCTCTGTGTCTCTTATATTGTCTCACTTTCAGGGTCATCATTATTGTCTTCTAAATTCCATATATATGTGTCAGTATACTGTATTGGCGTTTTGCTGCTTCTAATGAAACTTCGAAGGCTGTTTCAGACCCAGCTTTGACAGACATGCCACACCCCCTTTCTGCTTTAGGATGTGGCTCTGAGCTGGCAGGAGGCGGCTCTCTCCCAGCTTCGAGGCTTTCACCAGCCTGAAGAAGCTTCGCTCGCCTCTAGTCAGAGGCGACCTGGTCTTTCAGGGCACAGCCCAGTGAGGAGCTGCATGAACACTGGGCCGTTGTCAGCTCTCATGGTGTCCTCCTTCCTCCCTGCCTCCATCCGCCCCTCCTCCCTGCCTCCATCCGCCCCTCCTCCCTGCCTTTTCCTTCCAACCCTGCCCTACTCTTACCCCCGCTGGCCAACAACTTTCATCTTTATTTTGTCCCCATGATGGGACAAAATGATTCTTCTTCTATTCTTTTTCCACACACTTTATGCCATAATTCCTTCAGGGCTTTAGCTCTGATACTCAAAAGGGCCTGCGTGTAATTTTAAAAATCCATTTAGAAACTCAGAAAGTCCAAAACTTATTGTTCCTTTTTTCTCTTTGTATTAACCGCTCCAATAATCTTAATCTTCCCTGGGGCAAACAATGCCACTGGTGTGATAGATGGAGCACCCCAGAGTGCTTTTTGAGGTGAGGGGTGTGCAGGAGGTGGGGAGACTAAGTAATATCTCAGAATAGTCCTAGACTATGAAGGGAGGCAGATGATAGGGAAAGCCACAAGTGCTCAGTTTCTCTGAAACGTTTCCTTCACTGATTCAATAAACATTTGTTAAACATCTACTACATGCTGTCCTAAGAAGTGCACAAACGGTAATAAACAAGGCAGATAGGGTCACTGCTTGCATAAAAATTTGCATTCTGGTTGGAGGAGACAATGAACAAGGGAAAAGTGTATACAATGATAATTACTGTAAGAAAAGGACACATTGTTGAAAGGCAGGGTGAAGGGCAAGAAGCAGGGCAGCTCCTTTGGACTGGTTGGGTAGAGAGGGTATCTCTTGGTGTTAATATTTGAGTTGAAATCTGAATAATGACAAGGAGCCGTGGGTGCAAAAGTCTGGAGTCAAACTCTCTAGGGAGAAGGTGCAGCAAGTCCATAAGCCCCATAGCTGGGAAAGAGTTTGGGCCAGGAAAAATGTCAGAAATGTGTCTGGGGCATTGGGAGTGATAAGAAAGGTGATGGTGGATAGAAGAGGGAGTCAGGGGCCCAACCAAAGTCTCGCTGGCCACAGTGAAGAGCTGGAACTGCATTCTAAGAAGGAGTCATTTTAAGATTATACACAAAGAGCAGCACAGTCTGAATCACTTTTTTAAAATGCTCTGTCCACTGAGTAGAGAATAAACTATAGACAGGCAGGCGTGGCAGCAGGATGACTGTACTAAGGACTGTTCACGGCAAAGCCCGCCTGCACGACCAGCTCTCAGGCCGCAGTGTTCTGTATCTCATCATACACAGTCTAACTCTCCTCCTCAAACAGCCTGCCAGCGAATGGTCCCCAGGGTGTAGATGACTGAACTTCAGCAGCTTTTCTCACTCTTTTTTTCTTTCCAACTGAAGCCCTTTGAAGGGAACCCAGGGAATGTGTTTTCTGCAGATACTGGTTGGAGACCACTGTAAATCTTAATGATTGTCTCTTATCCAAGCTGGAGCTTTCCAAGGTTGCTGGGGGATGTGGGAACTCTCCTTTCCGTACCTCATTGTTCCCCTGACAGCTTTTATCCTAGGCACATACCGGGGCATCAGAAAACATTTGTTGATTGAGGGATTGATTGATTCTGAGGGACTTGAGTACATTTGTAAATATCCTTTGAGACTCTTGCATCCCCTTAGAATAAAAGAACTCATGTTTTATTCAGTTCTTTCCCAATATGCAAATGTGCAGGTGCCCTGATGGCATATAGATAACATCATTACACATACACACTCACACTTGCACGCGAAAGAAATGACTGCTCACACAGAAGACACAATTAGAGGAGGACTGCGTTTGAGAAATCTCTTGGGGTTTAATATAAGAACGATCGGATGTGTTCCTCAAAGGCTGGCAGCCTGCTTCTGCAGAGCAGACTTCCCTGCAGTCTCCATGAAGCAAAATGTGTAAATGAGACACTGATTCCGAACAATGAAGACTCATCGAGGAACGAGGATGTTTCTTGAGTTCCAGCTCTACTGTTCCCAGCCCTTCAGCAAGTCACTTAAGCAAATTTCAGCTCCTGGTCCATAAAAATGAAACAAATATTTGCCTTGAATAACCTCTACAATGAGAAGGAAACATCAAAATCATGCCAGTAGAAGTGGCTCACAAACTATAAGTTGGAATGTGTGAATGAGTTTCAAGCTGGTTTCACTGCTGCTGCTGCTGCTGCTGCTAAGTTGCTTCAGTCGCATCCGACTCTGTGCGACCCCATAGACAGCAGCTCACCAGGCTCCCCCGTCCCTGGGATTCTCCAGGCAAGAACACTGGAGTGAGATGCCATTTCCTTCTCCAGGTTTCACTGCAGTATCAGTCAAATTCTAAAAGCCTGTCTCTGAAGAGCTGGAATAAAATATGTCAGTGTTTTTAAAACTGTGGAATCAGATCACTGGGTCCATTTCAAACTGCCATAAAAAGCACATAATTAACTTGCAGTATTTTACATTTCTTGACTATTCAGCAACAGCTGTTTTCTTAGTTCTGAGATATTTGCGTTTCCTCCTATTTTTTGCTTTTTTTTTTTTCAATAATTGGATGTCCCCATCTCCATCATCTAAGAATATGTTGATACTTTTTGATACTATTTATGAAAATGTAAGAAGTCACTGTTGTTCCTTATTCACATTTTCCTATATTTTGTATATATTGTTCAATCTTTTTAATTTATTCTTTTAAAATATCAAGATTATACATAGCTGCCCCAGACACAGATATCAATACATAACATCTCTTTGTCATCTGTTTAGTTTAAAAATTAAAGATTTTCAACAAAAAACATATCTATCACCTATCACTGCCATATTATAAAAGTAAGACCCTTTGCAATAATCTGAACATTGAATAAATTTGACTTTATTGAAAATTCCTCTTTGATGTTTAACGTTTCAATTAATATTTTGAATTTTTTTTTATAAAACACTCTATTTAACATGGTTTAACATTTAAAAGATTAAAAAAAGAGAGCACATAGGAAAAATTCTCACCACTTCTGTCCCTCAGCTATTTAGTTTGCATTCCCATAAGCAATTATTATTAGTTTCTTGTAAACATTTCTGGAGATTTTACACACACAAACACACACTTGCATGCCTTTATGAGTGTCAGCCTCATGACATACATGGTAGCAGAAGTTATATACGATCCTCTTTCACTTCACTTTTTAAACTTAACCAGTTTTAGATATTTCTCCACATCGGTCTATAAGAAGAGAAGGTTATGTGGTATTCCATTGTATGGACACCCCATAATTTGTTTAACCAGTTTCTTACTGATAGACTTGTAAGATGTTACCACTTATTCACTATTCAAAACAATTACCAGTGAATTATCATGTAGTTCACTATTTTTCTCATGCACAAGTGTATATTTAGATTAAGTTTTCAGGAATGTCATTCCCTAGCATAAAAGTCTGCTCAATACTGTTCAAATGCCCTTCATAGAGGGAGCTCCAACTTGCACTTGGCCCCAGATCATCCATTATTTTTTGAAATGTTGGGTATATTTGTTATTGATTTATATTAATTATTCACATATTAGGAGATTGGCCTTCTGTCTCTGATAAGATTTGAAAGTAGTTTTTCAAAGTTTAATCATAAAGCTTTTGATTGCATGTGATGTTTTTGTCATAAATAAACTTTTTCCTAATTTACTGTAACAGCATATCAGTTTTCCTTTTAGTCCTGAGATTTGAGACACGGTTATAAAGGCCTTTTGCACTCTGAGATTATAAAATAACTTTTTCTTTGGTTTCTTTCAGAACTTCCATGGTTTTGTATTTTATCCTTAAGTCTCGTATCTATTTTCAATTTGTTCTGGTAAAATACTTAACATATGTGAAAGTCGCTCAGTCATGTCTGACTCTTTATGACCCTATGGACTATACAGTCCATGGAATTCTCAAAGTAACAGTACTGGAGTGGGTAGCCTTTCCCTTCTCTAGGAGATCTTCCCAACACAGGGGTAGAACCCTGGCCTCCCACATTGCAGGTGGATTCTTTACCAGCTGAGCCACAAGGGAAGCCCAGTAATATTGGAATGGGTAATCTTATCCCTTCTCCAGCAGAACTTCCTGATCCAGGAATTGAACTGAGGTCTCCTTCAGTGCAGGTGGATTCTTTACCAACTGAGCTATCATGGAAGCCCAAATACAACTTTAGCTTTTTTTCCAGAGAGTGAGCCAGCTTTCCAACAAAATTTATTGAATAATCCATCTTTTCCCCACTGATTTGAAATGGAAATTTATCATATACTAAAGTCATATAAATCTTTTGGTCTACTTCTAGATTTCCAATTTTGTCCTCTGACTGGCCATTTATTCATGTAGCTGAACTAAAAATTTAATTACTGCAGCTTGGAAATATATTTTAATATCTGGTAATGCTAGTCTTTTTCTTTTTTGTAAATTTTTTGCCCATTTTCTTCCTTTCTTTATTTTTCCATTTGAATTCAGCTTGTCCACTTCCAAAAACAAAACTTTCAATGTTTTAACAAATGAAGCTATGTGAAATATGTAAATTGGGCTGAAGACTAGTTGGCAGCCTTATGTTGTTGAGGCCTTTTGTCCAAACGCGTTGGTGTATCTATCGCTGAGTGTAAGTTGCCATATATCCTCAGTAGGATATCTTGTAGACATTCACATACTAACATTCACCTAATTTTTATTAACTTTATTACTAGGCATTTTGTATTTTTAAAATCAACTCTAAATGAGTCTAAACATGAAAATGTTAGTTAGTCATATCCAATCCTTTGAGATCCCATGGACTGTAGTTCTCCAGGCTTCTCTGTCCATGGAATTATCCAGACAAGAATACTGCAGTGGGTAGCCATTCCCTTTCTCAAGGGGATCTTCCTGGCCCAGGGATCGAACCTGGGACTCCTGAATTGAAAGGCAGATCATTTACTGTTTGAGCCACCAAAGAAGCCCTAGGGATGATAAATGAGTCTATTGGGATTTTAAAAACTGTTTTTACATAAAGGAAACTGTTGATTTTGTTCCTGTTCATCTCACTGAATTCTCTTGTTCGCAATAGGTCTTAGCTACATTATATGTGATTAACGGTAACTTGGCTCAGAGGTTAAAGCGTCTGTCTGCAATGTGGGAGACCTGGGTTCGATCCCTGGGTTGGGAAGATCCCCTGGAGAAGGAAATGGCAACCCACTCCAGTATTCTTGCCTGGAGAGTCCCATGGACGGGGGAGCCTGGTGGGCTACAGTCCACAGGGTCACAAAGAGTAGGACACGATTGACCGACTTCACTTTACTTTACAAATTCCTAAGTTGTATGCCTCTTGTATGATGGGTTTTGCTAATACTTCTGGATAATGTTGAAAAGCAGTGGTGATGCAGACATTCTTATCTGCGACTCTGATGCTGTCTGTTAATGTTCCCAGTGTTTCCTTATTAAGCATTATCTTTGTAGCTGAGATATATTTCATCGCATTAAATAAATTCCACTTATTTTTATTTTATGAACTTTCTTTTATTTTCTTTCCTTTTCAAAAAGTAAATCTAGAATGTAAAGTGGCTTTTTTTTTTTCAGTATCTATGGAGAAGCCCATTCTCCTTTATTTCATAAAAATAGTGAGGTATATTTTCCAAGAACCATTTTTCTCTTCCTAAAATAAACTTCATTCTGTTGGTGTGGTTTATATTCTTAACTTATTTAGGACTTTTGCATCTATATTTGTACATGGGATTCATCTATAGTTTTATTTTTCTGAGCAATTTTCATCAGGTTTTGATATAAAGTATCATAAAAAGATTATCCTCAGTGTTTGGAAGACTTTTTCCTTACCATCCCCTCAAACCTACCCACACTCTGGAATGGTTTAAACAAGTTAAACTCTGTTCTTTAAACTTTTACTAGAATTTCTGAAGATAGATTTTATGCCTTTGGCATATGGGAGAGGAAAAATGATAACCAGTCTATTAAATATTTCTAGTATATTTTCCATTCTAGCATTCTAGTACACTTTCCACATCACTTATGTTCTCAAGTTTCCTTGTATAAAATTGACCTGAGTAATTTCTTTCCATTTCTTTTTTTTCTCTAGTGTTTTTTAGCTACTGAAGTATATATTGTGTTAGTTTCAAGTATATAGCATAGTGATTCAGATATACATACATATTTATTCTTTTTCAGATTCTTTTCCATTATAGGTTATTATAAAATATAAGGTAGAGTTCCTTGGGCTATACAGTATGTATTTGTTGTTTACCTATTTTATACATAATAGTATGTATATATTAATCCAAAACTGTGAATGAAGAGTAATTATTTTTCATTTCTTCTGTGTGTTTATTGCTACTTTTTATCATTTCTTATTTTGTATTTTTATAACTTCCCTCTTGTTTTCTTGTTTAAAATTAGCCAACAGCTTAAATATTTTATTTCAGTGAATTTATTTACTTATTTCCAAGTTTCAATTTCCTTGCTCTGATTGTTTTCTCCATCATTTTTTATTGTGTTTATCTAGACAGTGTTTCAACTCCTCCTATTATCCTGAGGTCTTATACTAATTTTTTGTTTGTTTCAGAGACGATTGCTTTAAGCTTATCTGTTCATTTGTTATTATTTGGGAAAAATATTTTCCAAATCCTCTAGCAATTCCTTTTGGATTATTCATTATTGAAAGAGATTTTTTTTTCCCCCAAACTGGCTGTATTTTGAAAGTTTATGTTGGGAGAAGTCAGGGCCATGTTCCATGCTAGCCAGAATTTGCCTTGTTACTCAGGCTTTATATGTGAATTCTTTATCTTCAACTTCTCCCCAGCCAAATGATAGACAAAGATGTGTCTGTGTCCCTAACTCAAAGGCGGATCTGCTACCAAACTGTTGGGAAGTAGTTGGTTGATGTTTGAGGTTTCTTGAAACCTCATTGCCTCTCCTTGGGGCAGACCTATATCCCTTATTACTCTTTATTTGGTGTCTACACCAACACTTGGTGTACAGTCCTTCAATACAGGTACCGAGTTAACAAATGTGGGCCATAAGTAGTAGTCAACTATAGCCTCAAACCCAGGATTGAACGTTGGTGAAACACGGCCTGCACGTGTGTTATTTGGCCAGGATAGTGTTTGTTAGGCAGGTGTACATTCTGCAGTTTCCCCTAATCTTTCCTTACATTCTGTTATCTTTGCCTGGATGCTTTACACACATACTTTATCTCCGTGACCTCTGAAGTCATTTGAAAATAGGACATCTGCAAACATTTAACTACATATGTCAAATCATATTATCTGGACGTTCTTACTTTTTAAAACGTGTTATAATACACACAATCTGTAGGTTAGCAAAGTTAGAACTGGTTGCAGTAAAAATTGGAAGCAAGCTTGAGAGGTTATTTAACCCATCCACACCTCCTGGGGAAGGCAGTGATTCATTAATTTGAGGCTTCTACCTTCTGGACCAATTATTGCACCTTGTATAGAATCCAAGAGGAGCAAACAGTATCAAGCGGTGCCCAAAGGCTCAGCATCTAATTAGTTTCTCACTTTTCTGGGGACGATCCTGTACCATCTATCCAAGAGCATGTTCAGAGGATGAAGGGCTCCATATGTCCCTGGAGGGACCCACGTTCCTAATCAGTGATCTGTATCTTACCTTTCTCCAGGAAGCTCAGCCCAGTGGTCTGGGCTGCAGTGGAGGATGTGATGTAATGGTTTAGAAGTTTCCTTTGTAGTAGCACCCAGAGGAAAATTTCCTGAGCCAAAGAGAAACATCCCTGCAGCCTGGCCCAGTGAACTCAACATTCATCCTAGTGAGGTGACTGCATCCCAGAAACCAGCAGCGTAACCTGCTGATTGGGTGCCTTTGGAGAGGTGAGAGGCAGGAGGCCTGTATCAGATGATACCCTGAATTATACAGTCTGGTTATGTATCTGGATTTTTGCATCTCCTGAGACCAAGCTTCTGGAAGAGATGCACTAAGTTGAATTTCAATTTCAATTCCTTTGCTTCTGACCCTACAAGAATCTTTTTCTCTTCTCCTTCAGCAAGTATGAGGCAAAGATGGTCCAGTGAGGCTGGAATAAAGAAACATCCTAGAAAAAACCTTCCTCAGGGCAATCATGAAGTCAGAGTTTGGCAGAAACCTCCACTAAAGGCAAGCCAGCGGGTGTTTTTAGCCATCGGTTTGGTGATTCAGACAGTAAGGATCTGCCTGCCATGCAGGAAAACCAGGTTTGCTTCCTGGGCTGGGAAGATTCCCTGGAGAAGGAAATGACAACCCACTTCAGAGTTCTTGCCTGGAGAATCCCATTGACAGAGAAGCCTGGAAGGGCTACATTCCATGGGGTCACAAAGAGTCAGACAGGACTGAACGACTTACATTTTCACTTCTCCTATCTTTAGGAATTGCTCAGTCTTCCAGCCTCTGTGAAATTAAAAGAAAGAAAGAAAGAAAACGAGAACTTTAGAACCCTAAAAGATCTGAAAAATCATCTATTCCAGTCTCCACATTTATGCCCAGATAATAAAACTCCAGCGAGGAAATGCTACCTGAGATCACTGATCAAGTGTTCCTCCCAAGCTACCAATTCCACTAGCATTTACTGTACACATATTGTGTGCCACATATGATTAAGGGTTGTGATACACAGGAAAAGAAGACAAATTCCTGCTTTTGAGAACTTTAATGGTAGTATAAAAGAGAAATAATTTTGATTCAATGTTTCTTTGTTTCAGTTGGTACAAAATCTAGGGACTTTTTTCTTTTTAGAATAGAGTGTATTCTTAATCTTTTGATCCCAAAGAGACAAAAAAATATCATTTAAGAGGCTTCATTCTCATTGTCCTGCTCATTAAATACAATGACAAAAAATACACAGCCATTTTCTGTGTAGCCAGCAGTCCCCAGTGGTGTGGACAATGATGCATCCCTGGGTCTGTGTTTTTCCCTAAAGCCCACAGCCTGGTTTCTGTAAGGACAACTGGATGATTATTGCAACAGTGGGGTAGGGGAGGGTATGCTGACTCCTAGGACACAGTGAGAGTCCGTTGTAGTGTCAAATCACAAATAATTTTTGTTTTATTAGGGAAATACAGGACAAAGATTTCCCAGGTTGTGTACAGAAAGCAATGGAAAAGAACGAAGAATTTCACACCATGACCCTTTAAACAGGAATCTGTCAAGCATTCATTATTCTTAAACACAGAATCCTGACCTTTTTAGAAGTGCTCTCAAAATAGCCAATCAACAATTTGCTTCAAACCATTTGCTTCCCATAAGAAGAAAAACAACCTTCACTTGAGGCTGAAAGAAAAATTTAATCCTTCTCGCTCTTGGGAGATTTTCCCAAATGGTCCTAAAACCAGATAAAAATGCACATAAGGAAGTGTCATTATAAGTAGAAGCTGAATTCCACAAGAGCCATCCAGGTGATTTCTGATCTGGACCCTACCAAGAGAAAGAGCCTGTGCCTTGAAGATGGGTGAAAGGTGGACTTTCAGGGGAGAGAGCATGAGAAAAGAAAGGCATCAAAGAGAGTGGTGTGTGGGAGGCTAGAAATCAACAACCTCATTTTAATGATGTGAAAAGCGCGACAGGAGAAAATATTCACAAAATGTCCGAGATCAATGGCCAGTGAGTAGCAAGGTGGAGGCAGAGCCCAGATGTTCTCCCCTCCTGGCCTATTGTGCTTCTTCTTACCACGTCTGCCTCTGAGTTCACAGCCTTCTAGGCTGAGGCACTGGGCCTTGGGGAGATCGCCAAGAAGCAAGGGAGACAGATGCGCATAGGAAGTACCTACAGTACTCTTCTATATTTTGCAATACTTTACTGGTGTCTAAAACAACGTTTTTACAGAAAGCAGACTTGTTTTGTTTTTTGTGTCTTTTTTTTTTTGACAAGTTTGCTTATACCAAGAGAAAATGCTGAATTTCCAATATGCAAATGAAATTAAAGGCCACCCGGGGATGAAAGAGCCCTATAGAAACGTTTTATTGACCGCTGCAAATTTACCCAAATAACAACTATTTTTAAAAATATATTTAAATAAACTGAGTTTCAACTTCCTTTGTTCTTCCCCTTAGGAGTCACAAGTGTTTCACCTCTAATTGCATATTATTGTCACGTGGTACGTTGCACATTATTTATAGATGGAATATCAAATGAATGTGGTTACACTAAGAAACTAAAGATTCGATTAATCACAAAATGTATGGATATTAGCCATTTGCCTTTAAAGTGCTTATTTTTGGTGAGTGTAAACAGGGAGTAGAATTTAATTTTCTTGGCCAGTGTTAGCAGAAAATATCTAAAATATTCAATGTCCTTGCCACAGTTTATCCTGTAATGTTTGTGCAATTATAGCCTTTCTCCCCACAAGGAAATCTAAAATAATGAGGGCTTCTGGGACAGACATTGACATTAGGGGATTGTATTTTTAAAGGACAGGAAATTAGGTGGCTTAGAATTGTTTTTCTAGCATTGTGGTCCTAGCTTGACTAGATTAGAAATCTCTAAATAGGTAACAAACTTATTAAGTCCCCTTGCATGTTGTCTAAAATGGGCTGAAGTCATTTCCCTGCAAATTTAAAATTTTAATCCAATTAAGATCTGATTAGCTCCAGTAGTGGTTGGTATCATGAATTCATGGGTCTCCCAGACTCCTTTTCTTGCTCAAAATGCAAGGTTGTGACATTTGATCAAGGAAACTGGCTTTGTCCATGAAATTCAAAGATCAACAAGAGAGCAACCTCAGCATCCCAATGAGAGTTAAGGGTCCTGATATCACTTCACATTCCCTTTCAGTCCCCACATATCGGTCCCTCTTCAGAAGCCCTGGGCAAACTCCCCAAGCCAAGGGTGTATACAGGAAGGTGTCCCCATAGCTGTTGTGAATCTGAGCTTTGGAACCAAGCAATTGTGTCTCTGATACCTGGCTTGACCCTTGTGAGCCACAGGAAATAGTATGAGGAACTTGAAAATATCTCAGTGCCGTCATCTGTAAAATAAAGAGAATATTGCCTACCTCCCAGTCCCCTTGAAAGGATTAAGTGATACTATAAAGTTTTGAACACATTGCAATTGTTCAATTATAAATGGTTTTCTTGCAAAGCATGAGAATGCAAAATAAGTCAGGTTTTGGGAATGTTTCTATGTGCCATGGGCCATGCTAAATGACTTAAAAGTTTTAACCCTGTGACCCCTAGACCGTATACTCAGTGCTGAAGCCAGGATGCAGACTGAAGTCTGGCTTCTGAATGTGAGCACTTAACCACAAAGCTCTGCAATGGACTCTGGACCAAGTAGATGACCAAGTACAAGACCCAGAAGATTCTGTGCCTCCATTTCCGCATTAACAGAAATGAGGACTTCAGAAAGGCCAGCTTGTCCCAATGCTCCTGAGCTCCCCTTACACTTCTAGGTAGAACTGCCATGCATGGAAATAAGCTCCTGACAATAGTCTTTCACACCTCCCCTTTGGGCCTGTTACCAGCCTGCCAGATATTTGTGGAATTCTAATCAGCATCTTAAAAAAAAAAGATAAGGCTGCAGACACTGTCTGTATCTGGACAATTTCTAAGCCAAACAGTAGGTGCTCACGACTAAACAAAATGCAGTAACAGTTAATGCTATGCTTCCCTAATTCGAAGATAATGTGAAATCAGTTCAGTAAGACCAAAGTATAGATGTATAAGTGAATGAATCCATACAAATTCATCTCCCTACCATTGAGATGACAGTCTCTGAAGCTCATTTAAATCTCTAGACTGCCCCTCCCGATTCTCTCGACTGAGGTGGGAGTTTAGGCTGACAACTCTTATTGTCGATCTTTAAGACATATCTTGAATCAGTTAATTTCTCAACAGAGATTTCAACAATGCTACTCTCTAAACTGGAGGCCAGCAAGTTCTCTCTGGAAAGGGCCAGATAGTCAATACTGTAGGCGTTCTAGTCTATACAGCAGCATTCAACCCCGCCACATAGAACAAAAAGAGCCGTGGACAACGTGTAAACAAATGGATGTGACTGTGCTTCAATAAAGCTCTCTTTTCAATAAGTGAGTGATGGCCTAGATCTGGCCCACAGTTCATAATCTGCCAGCCCCTGGAGTAAACCACCATCAGCTTTCATCTCTTTCAGATACTGCCCTTGTTTCTTCCCTCTGAGCCTTTTCCAATTCATTCTAACTAAGTATGCTGCTTCCTTGTTTAAAATACTCCAGTGCATTCTTACTGTACTTGGATCAGAAACCAAATTTCTTGGCATGGCGTTCAAGGCCCACGGTTCAGCAGTGACCTCCCCGTTGATAATGTGAAATTCAACATTATCTCTTATCTTGCTTACTTCCGTTCACTGGCTTTGTTCCTGTCGCTTTTTAACATGCCACCTCAGGGCCTTTGCACATGCTCTTCCCTTCTCTTCTGAATTCTCTTCCTCATTCTGCTCCTCTGAGCTCCTAATCCAAATTAGACATTTCCCATATTTCTCATAGTAAATCTATATGCTTCTTTCAGAGCAGCTAATTAATTAATAATTAAATATAGATTTATGTGAAGATATGCTTAATAGGTACCTGCCTACCAGACTTAGATAAGGAATCAGTCATATTTGTTTTCTTTATGACATCCTCCTGATGTACAGTGGGTGCTCAAGGTTTGCATGCCAACTGAATTAACACATTGTTTATTTCTTAGTGTTCAAAGAACTTTATGAAATTCAATTGTCTTTCCTCTTTGGAAGAGTAAAAAGAGTCTGAGGCAGTAGGATTGTTTTTCTGTATATTATTACAAGTGGAGAAACAAGCCCAGCTATGATCATTCAAGTCATCAGGAGGTGTTTGATTATGAGTCCAAGAATGCATTCTCAGCTTAGTAATTTCCAAAGACACTTAGAAGTCCCACGAGTCCATGTTTGAGGAACGACCGTGTAATTTCAACCTTGCCCTTGCGCATGTCTTTGGAAACCATCCAGGGAATTTGCAAAGGCCACTGCCCTGTGTGCTGAGCCGAGGCTTACTCTGGGAGCCCCTCTGAGGCCATAACTAGCTTCATCCGCAGTGTTGACCCAGCACAAGACTCGTGCATTCACTGCGTGCTAATTTTTAAAAGTTTACAGAGCTGGGCTCCTCTACAGATTTTCAAGAAGACATTTATGGTTCTAAGCACCTTCCGTAGAATCATTAGGCAACAAATTTGCTTGAAAATTTCTTTCATTGTGTCTCAGTGGAGATGAAATATGGTCACTTGCTGGGGAGAAAAACAACAAGAAAAGGAGAGTGAAATCTCCCTAAGTGCTCCCTAAAAACAAGAAAATCTGATATGCAGACTGTGTGCTGATACAATTATAGGCTCTGGCTCTGAGCTCTAACAGATGGGAGTTTTTCTCTCTTTGGTGATAAGGTGAATGTTTTCCCCCAGGGATGTGTGGGGAAAGCTGCTGAGTTGGCAGTGTTGGCACCAAGCAGCTGGCTGCTGACAGGATTATAGGCTGAGATGGCATTAGGGGAGAAGGGGTCCCTAATATGGGAGGGAGTAGAAAGCAAAAACTGCCCCCTCTCCCTTATCCATCCATAAAGCTGGGACTTGAAGCAGTTCATTCTGAATAGTGAGTGGAGCTTCTAAGAGATGCCAAAGAAGAGTATCCGTCCATTCATTCAATTATCCATCCATTCAATCAACAGCCATTGATTGAGTACCTGATTTGTGGTAGCTATTGTGATGGCTGCCAAGATATGAAGACAAGGAGAAACTCACTGTTTCTGCCCTCAGGAAGTTCTCAGCTAAGTAAGGGAGTAAAAACACTGAAGAATGAGCTTGATGAAGTGTTATTGTGAGCAAGATTTCATAGCAGTGGTGACAAGACAAATACATGGAAAATTAGTATTTCCTATGAGGACGTAAGGACTGGAGAAAGAAAGTACGTAGGACTTAGAGAATGCAGGGAGGAGGCCCTCTCTAGCTCTTTTCCCCCAGACCCCCGCTGAAGTCATGCCCCTCTGCGTCACCGGCTCCTGTTTCCGGTCTTGCCACATGGTGCTCCTTCAGCCTGGATTTGCCTTCCTTCTCTGTGAGTGCTCCTAAAATAAAAGTACGTAGGACTTAGAGAATGCAGCGAGGAGGCCCTCTCTAGCTCTTTTCCCCCAGACCCCCGCTGAAGTCATGCCCCTCTGCGTCACCGGCTCCTGTTTCCGGTCTTGCCACATGGTGCTCCTTCAGCCTGGATTTGCCTTCCTTCTCTGTGAGTGCTCCTAAAATCCTGGAGGACGTTTTAGAGTGCGTTGACCTTTTGAACCTAACCTCCAAGGCCTTGGGAAACGCTACGGGATTTTAAGCAGAACAGTTACATGAGCACAGGTGCCTTTCAGGAAGTCCACGTTGCTGTTTTGTTGAAAGTGCCCTTAGGAGGCAGATGAAGTGACCCGCCCAGACGTCCCAAGGACCTGAACTGCAGCAGAAATCGTTGTCAGGGAGAGAAGAGCCTGGGCGTGAAACGTGTTAAGGGGGTGAACGCAAAGATACTCCCTGATTGGCTGAGAAGGTTTTGCCTTTTCCTGCGCGTCCTTCGGTTGGTCGTGTAAAATGGGTGTGAGGGCACAGCATCGCAGAGAGTGCGGGGAGAGGCAGAGCTTGCAGAAAGGTTACTGGCTGGCTTTGGGCTGGCGATGCTGGCCTGCGCTTCCGTGCTAGAGGCGCACAGCTGACGTCCTCAGGGGCACATTAGGGTTTGTATGCAGATCTGGAGCTCGAGAGACAGAGGGAAGGACTTGCCTCAGTCAGGATGAGCTAGATTATGAAGTGTTAAAAATGTTTCTTTTCCCACTGTGCCGTGGCTTGTGGGATCTGAGTTCCCCAACCAGGGATGGAACCCGGACCCTAATAATGAGACACTAACTCCTAACAATGGGCCACTGGGGAAGCCCCGGCAAAGGCTTCGTTCTTCCTCACTGGAACGTCTATCGTGGGTCTGTGGCTGGTCCTTGGCTCACTGTAGCCACTCGTGGGCCAGGAAGCCACCCTTTCCAAAGGTGTTAGCTCTTAAGCCTGGGAGAACAGAGGCATCTTAAAGGTCTTGCCCTGGCACTTAAACGCTTGCCTGGCAAGTGACATGTGACACTTTTGCAAAGAAGGAGTCAGTGGCAGCACCCACCTACCCACCCACCTACCGGAAGCCAGGAGCGCATTCCTTTGCGGGGAGGGCGAGCGGGAAATAGTTGGCGAGAGCAGAAGTGACGGTTACAGGGCCAAACGTGAGGATTCCAGGATGGTTCACACGTACGGCAGTGAAGCCGTGAGAGTGGATGACGCCGGGAAGACTACGTCCAGTTTGAAAAGGGGCCACGTGCAAGTCCTGGGAAAGTACCTACATTTAGAGTAGGTAGCATAGAGGAGATAAAACCACAAAGAGAGGACATGTAGATGCGGTCAAAAACTGCCAGGAAATCAAGGGTGGCATTTCAAAAGAGAAAGACGATGACATTTCCACAAAGGAGTGGAAACCCAGGAAGTGTTTCAGTAGTGACCGACAAATCTCTTTTAGACAGTAGCTGGGCTGTCTTAATATGATGGAAGATGCATATCCTTTTCCTTTATTAAAAAATTAACATATTAGGTAAGACTCATCAATTCTCAGAGCCGACAGAGTCCTCAGAGGTCATCCAGTTTACTCTCCCACCAAATGCTGAAACTTTCAAAATGATCCATGACAAAGTTCTATCCTAACCTGAAATCTTTCTCTTTGTAACATATCCATGGCCCTGGGCTTCCCAGGTGGCATACTGGTAAAGAATCTGCCTGCTAGTACAGGAGATACAAAAGATGCAGGTTCAGTCCTTGGGTTGGGAAGATCCCCTGGAGAAGGAAACGGCAGCCCACTCCAGCATTCTTGCCTGGAGAATCCCATGGACAGAAGAGCCTGGTGGGCTACATTCCAGGAGGTCACAAAGAGTCAGATGTGATGGAGCGCACGCACGTGCACACACACACACACACACACACACACAC
>SJYC01054758.1:0-47026 GCA_006408675.1 Madoqua kirkii | reverse complement strand
ACAAGAGGAATATAACTTTCACAAAGGTCACTATCATCACCAGACAATCCTGAGAGGAAATGTGGCTTGACTTACGTAAAAAACACTTAGAGGTTTTAATCAGTTTCAAGCTCAATGTGAATTAACAGCTAATGTGAACTACCAGCAACTCAAAGAGAAACTACCACGCATTGATGCACTACAGTTTTCACAGAAAGAGACATTGGACCTTCTTGACCTTGTATTAGTCAGAGCATACCTAGAAGAAACCAGTGCTCATTTAAAGAAGACTGGATAAAAAAGAAAAAAATCACAAATTCCAGTTAGCTCCCTAAGTCCTCTAGCTTGTTTCTAGGAAAGGAGCACGAAGAGGAGATTGGAAAAACAAGCAGCGTGGGAGTACAGGACTTAGAAGAAGCACCGACAAAATTACCCCCAGAAAGAAAAAGTGAAACCATTAACAACCTGGAAGTTCGTAACCCTTGCTAAAGAGAAGGAGGCCCAACGTATGCAAGATAGGAAATGTGAGCCTCGGAGTAGCAGAACTTGAGAGGGAGAACTGGGTATAGAGATAAGAGTGGTGGTACCGGGAGATGAGCAATGCGGGGAAAGAAGGAAATAGAAGAAGTAAAGTAAGGCTCTTGCAGAAAAGAAAGAAAAATAAGGCAAAGCATTGCTTTAAAAATAATGATCCTGAGAATAGTATCTATCTTCCTTCCTTGCTCACAAACTGGAAAGTTTTTTTGAGTGGAAATAAAGAGGTACAGCCAGCATGTTACAACTGAATATAACACCAAGGACACCATGAGAACATACCCCAGCACCTGCTGCATATGCAGTGGTCAAGAAGCATGATCGCTAGTCTAAAGCCAGAAGATATAACACCCAGTGCAACAGCCAGCCATTCACGTGTGCTTTCTGAAGCGTGGTTGGTCCAAACTCAGAGATGTTATATGTGTAAAATACACTGAATTTCAAGGACTTACTATGAAAAAAGGATGAAAAATATATCGTTAATGATTTTTCTGTACTGACTGCTGAATGACTAATTAGCTTTAGATAAGAATTATAATCTTCCCCTGATTACAATACATACCAAACAAAATATACTCTAGGCAAAATTGAAATGATAATAGTTTGCTTGTATAATGTTAAACAGAATATATTTTTAACCATTTTTACAAGTACATGACTAGATGACTTAACATTATATATGTGTCTCACAGCATATTTTAATTGGACAGCACTGGCCTTGAGGGGAAATTTAGGAAAAAAGAAGGAATCACCAAATAGTTGTACTTATTTGAAAGGTAAAATAGTACATCTCAGGAAGCATATTAAGTATTTAGAAAATAAAATACTATGACTTCTGTTTTTGGCTATTATGGAAAAGTGGTGACTAAATTATTCTAGCATGTTAAGCAAATAAAAAAATGGATAAAATATGTGAAACAGCAGTTTTTAGACACTGGTCAATAAACTGCTTGGGACTGTGATTCCTGAGAAAAGGGAAATGAAGGAGGGGAGCCCCTCAGCTGTCCCAGTCACCACCTGGAAGAAGCTTCCAAAAGCTGAGACACAGCAAGGATGCCAAAGGGAGCCCAGTGGTGCCACTGAGGAGAGGAAACAGAGACTGGCATTCACCAAAGCCAAGGACGCTAGAATTCATGGGGCAGGATGCTGGTAAGAAAGGAGTTACACAGAGAGTGCACTCCACCAGTTTCAGTGGGGTCCCCTTCAGCCTTTGGCTGAATACTGATCAGTGCATGTGTATAAGGAAACTACTGGAGACCAGGCCAAGGACCATCAGAAGGCAGTTGGCAAAACAACCTCTGGAGCCCACACTGCACCGGCCATTTGTTGTCTTCTCACCACCCAGAGTGGAAAGAACTCTGTACACAGGCAGTAAGGATAGTACTATGAAGGACTCCACTTAATAGTCATAGACTAAAGGCTGTTCTACTCTCATCTTCATAAAGCTGAAAGCAGGCTTTAAAAGGATCAAACGTATTACAAGTAACTTGGGTTAAAGCAAAGCTGAAACACACTGGCCAAAAAAAAAAAAAAACACCCACAAAAAACACTATTTGAAAGAATACAACAATATCTAGCATTTAACGCAGTAAATTCAAAATGTCTGGAATTCAATCAAAAACTACCAGGTTTGCAAGAAGCTGGAAAATGTCACATAACTCAGAGAAAATTCAGTTAATAGAATCAGACCCAGAACTATTAGAGATGACATAATTAGCACACAAAGATGCTAAGATAATTATTATAAATTATGCCTCATATTCAAGGAGGTAGAAAAAACATTAAGAAATGGAAGATATAAAAAAGATCAAACGCAATTTATAGAGATGAAAAATAGAACATCTGAAATTAAAAAACACACAGGATAGGCTTAACTGTGGTTAGACACAGTAAAAGAAAAGATTAAAAATTGAAGATGTAGCAATAGAAAATTTTCAAAATAAAACTGATCAAAAATAAAAAGGCTGAAAATGAATAGAACTGCAATGATTTGTGGGCCAGTAAAGTGGTAATTGATGTCCCAGAAGAACACAGAAAAAGAATGACAGAAGAAATTTTGAAAAAGTTGTCGAAATTTGATGAAAATAATAAACCCCACAGATTCAAGAAGCTCAACAAACCTCATGCATAAAAACATACCAAGACATGTCCTAATCATGAAAACTAGTGTTAAAGAGAAAATCTTAAAATCAGCCAGAAGATATATTACTTAGAGAAACAAAGCTAACACGACAGCAATATCTCACCGGAAAGTATGTAAGCCAGAAGGCAACGAAGCAGCGTCTTCACAGCAGTGAAAGAAAGGGGGGGGAGTAATCTCACCGGAAAGTATGTAAGCCAGAAGACAACGAAGCAGCATCTTCACAGCAGTGAAAGAAAGGGGGGGGGGAGTAAGAAAGAAAAAATTGAAGAATTTTTCAGACAAAAACTGACATAATTAATTACCAGCAGACCTGTGTACTACAAGAAATGAGTGTCTTCATGTGGGAAAAAGAACAGAAAAAAAAAACAAAACTGCTACCAAATGGATACTTATACTTACAGAAGGGAATGAAGAGAGCCAAAAATGATCACCAGAAAGTCTGTAAGCCAGAAGACAAGGAAGCAGCGTCTTCACAGCAGTGAAAGAAAGGGGGGGAGTAAGTAATCTCACCGGAAAGTCTGTAAGCCAGAAGACAACGAAGCAGCGTCTTCACAGCAGTGAAAGAAAGGGGGGGAGTAAGTAAGAAAGAAAAAATTGAAGACTTTTTCAGACAAAAACTGACATAATTACCAGCAGACCTGTGTACTATAAGAAATGAGTGTCTTCATGTGGAAAAAAGAACAGAAAAAAAAAAACAAAACTGCTACCAAATGGATACTTATACTTACAGAAGGGAATGAAGAGAGCCAAAAATGACACATATGGAGGAAAATATAAAATATGTTAAACTTTTAATTTTTCAATTAATTAACTGTTCAAAGCAGAAAAGCAATATAAGATGTTATTTTTAATACATATAACTAGTATTTACATATACTTGTTTTTTATATAAACATTACATAATTAAAACTCTATTGAATTTATATAATTATTCTATACAATTAAAATGCATGACAACAGTAACACAAAAAACAGGAGTGAGTAAGTAAGTAAAACTGTCTCTGTGCTTGAGGAAGAAAATATGATTTACGTCTACAGAAAGGGAAAAAGGATATATGTGCAGATAGGAGGTGATTCCGAATCCTGGAGATGTTTACCTGGGAACATTTGAGAACACCTGGAGACATTCTTGGCTGTCAAAACTATGGGTGAGGGCATCACTAACATCTGGTGAGCAGAGGCCAGGGGTGCTGCTAAAACATCCTACAGTGCACAGGACAGTCCCTACAACAATCGCCTGGCCCAGGATATTTCTAGTGTCTTCACTGCTGAGAAGCTCCAAGCCAGAGACAGACCTGCTACCTTCAAGATGCCTCTGGAACACACAGGGAGGAGAGGCAGGCAGCACTTACAGGACCTTCTGTGAAGACTGGGAGCCAGGAGGGCCGCCAGGTGATGAGAGTGAGCAGTTGAGGGACCAGATCTACCAGACTCCAGCACTTGCCTCCCAACAGCTTTATGAGACTTCTTGGGAAGGCTCAGTCTGACCCGACTCCTTTACCGGGCAGTATCCAGGGGCCCAGAACCCTCATGTGGCAGCTTTTCTCACCAGACACCTCAGCAAAGTGTTTGAGAGCTTTCTGGCTCTGGGTGGGCCAGGGCTCTGTAATCTATTTTTCACAGCTCAAAAAGTATATACAACATGAGAGAAACAAGTGTCTTGGGAGTGAGAGGGGAACAGGAAAATATGCTGGGACTGAGACTGACTGGAATCACTGCAATGTTTGGTCCCATGATTACGACATTACCACATATTTCTCCACATCTCACAGTGTGGAGAGTAATTTCATTTACTTTTGTTGTTGCTAAGTTGTGCCCAACTCTGTGACCCCATGGACTTGTAGCACACCAGGCTTCCCTGTCCTCCACTTCTCCTCGAGTTAGGTCAGATTCATGGGCATCTATCTAACCATCTCATCCTCTGTGCCTGCTTCTTCTTCTGCCTTCAGTCTTTCCCAGCATGAGGGTCTTTTCCAACAAGTCAGCTCTTTGCATCAGGTGGCCAAAGTATTGGAGCTTCAGCTTCATCATCAGTCCTTCCAATGAATATTCAGGACTGATTTCCTTTAGGATTGACTGGTGTGATCTCCTTGCAGTCCAAGGGACTCTTGAGAGTATTCTCCAGCACCACAATTCAAAAGCATCAATTCTTCAGTGCTCAGAGTTCTCACATCCATACACAACTACTAGAAAAACCATAGCTTTTATACAGATCTTTGCCGGCAAAGTGAAGTCTCTGCTTTTTAATACACTATGTTTGTCATCACTTTCCAAGGAGCAAGTGTCTTTCAGTTCCATGGCAGAAGTCACCATCCACAGTAATTTTAGAGCCCAAGAAAATAAAATCCACTTTTTCCCCTTTTATTTGCCATGAAGTGATGGGACGAGATGCCGTGATCTTAGTTACTGAATGCTGAGTTTTAAGCCAGCTTTTTCACTCTCCTCTTTCACCTTCATCAAGAGGCTCTTTGGTTCCTCTTCACTTTCTGCCATTAAAGTGGTATCATCTGCATATATGAGGTTGTTGATATTTCTCCCAGCAATCTTGATTGCAGCTTGTGCCTCATTCAGCCCAGAATTTCGCATGATGTATGTAAGTTAAATACAGAGTGACAATATACAGCTTTGTCATACTCCTTTCCAAATTTTGCACTAGACTGTTTTACCGTGTAAGGTTCTAACTATTGCTTTTGACTTGCATACAAGTTTCTCAGGAGGCAGGTAAGATGGTCTGGTATTCCCATATCTTTAAGAATTTTCCACAGTTTGTTGTGATCCACACAAAGGCTTTAGCATATAAATGAAGTTTATGTTTTTCTGGAATTCCCTTGCTTTTTATTTGATCCAATGGATGTTGGCAATTTGATCCCTGGTTCTTGTGCCTTTCCTAAACTCAGCTTGTATATCTAGAATTTCTCAGTTCACATACTATTGACAACTAGCTTGAAGGATTTTGAGTATTACCTTGCTAGCATGTCAAATGAGTGCAATTGTGTGGTACTTTGAACATTCTTTGACATTGCCCTTCTTTGGGATTGGAATGAAAACTGACCTTTTCCAGTCCTGTGGCTACTGCTGAGTTTTCTATATTTGCTGACATGTTGAGTGCAGCACTTTAACAGCATCGTCTTTTAGGATTTGGAATACCTCAGACTGAATTCCATTGATTGCTCATAGCAATGCTTTCTAAGGCCCACTTGACTTTACACTCCAGGATGTCTTGTTTGAGGTCAGTGATCATACTATCATGGTTGTCCAGGTCATTAAGACCTTTTTTGTATAGTGATGTATATTCTTGCCTCCTCTTCTTAATCTCTTCTGCTTATGTCCTTTATCATACCCATACTTACATGAAATGTTTCCTTGATATCTCCACTTTTCTTGAAGAGATCTCTAGTTTATCTCATTCTACTGCTTTCTGCTATTTCGTTGTGTTGTTCACTTAAGAAAGCTTTCTTATCTTTCCTTTCTATTCTCTGGAATTCTGCATTCACATGGGTATATCTTCCCTTTTATCTTTTGCCTTTTGCTTCTCTTCTTTCCTCAGCTATTTGCAAAGCCTCCTCAAATAATCACTTTGCCTTTTTTCATTTCTTTTTCTTGGGGATGGTTTTGGTCACCACCTCTTACACAATGTTATTAACCTCTATCCATAGTTCTTCAGGCACTCTATCAGATCTAATCCCTTGAATCTATTTGTCATTTCCACTGTATGATTATAAGGGATTTGATTTAGGTCATACCTGAGTGGCCTACTTTCCCTACTTTCTTCAATTTAAGCTTGAATTTTGCAATAAGGAGTTTGTGATCTCAGCCACAGTCAGCTCCTGGTCTTGTTTTCGCTGACTGTATAGAGTGTCTCCATTTTTGGCTGAAAAGAAAACAGTCAGTCAGATTTCAGTATTGACCATCTGGTGATGTCAATATGTAGAGTTGTCTCTTGGGTTGTTGGAAAAGGTTGTTTGCTATGACCTGTTTGTTCTCTTGACAAAACTTTGTTTTCCGTTGCCCTGCTTCATTATGTACTTCAAGGCAAATTTGCCTGTTACTCCAAGTATCTTTTGACTTTCTACTTTTGCATTCCAATCCCCTATGATGAAAAGGACTTTTTTTTTTTTTGGTGTTACTTCTAAAAAGTCTTGTAGGACTTCATATAACCAGTCAACTTCAGATTCTTCAGCATTAGTGGTTGGGGCACAGACTTGGATTACTGTGATATTGAATACTTTGCCTTGGAAACGAACTGAGATCATTCTGTTGTTTTTGAGATGGCAAGTAATACTGCATTTCAGACTTTTTGTTGACTAAGAGGGCTACTCCACTTCTTCTAAGGGACTGTTGCCCATAGTAGTAGATATAATGGTCATCTGAATTAAATTCTCCTATTGCTGTCCATTTTATTTCCTAAGATGATGATGTTCACGGATTCCTAAGATATTGACATTTACTCTTGTCACATCTTACTTGATCACATCCAATTTACTTGATTCATGGACTTAACATCGCAGGTTTCTATGCAATATTGTTTTTTATAGCATCAGACTTTACTTTCATCAGCAAACACATCCATAGCTGAGCATCATTTATGCTTTGGCCCAGCCACTCCATTCTTTCTGGAGCTATTTGTATTTTCCCTCTGCTCTTTCCCAGTAGCATATTAGACACTATCCAATCTGGGGAGATCACCTTCTGGTGTCAAATCTTTTTGCCTTTTCATACTGTTTATGGGGTTCTTACAGGAAAAATGCTGGAGTGGTTTGTCTGTCCCTCTTCCAGTGGACCACATTTTGTCATAACTCTTCACTATGACCTGTATGTCTTGGATGGCCCTGCACACATGGTCCATAGCTTCATTGACTTACACAAGCCCCTTTACCACAACAAGGTTGTGATCTATGAGGGAGAATTTCACTTACATCACAGCGTTTTATCCTTACCACAACCCTGTAAGGCAGGTAGGCAGTTATCAACTTGAATTGGAGAATGGAAGGTGGAGATGCAAATCAAGATGGCAGAGAAAGAGGACACGGAACTTGCCTCTCCCCATGAACACATCAAAAATACAACTATATGTGGAAAAATTCTCACTGAAATCTAACTGAAAACTGGCAATAAACCTCCTAAACAACCAAGACTGTAAGGAAGACACATGGAGGAAGGAAAGAGAAGCAATTGCATCTGGACCTGGGCCGTGGAGGGGACTCAGAGATAATGGAGATGACACGGGTGGAGTTGTTTCCTAGGGAGTGAGTGGTTTGAGCCACATATTTGCCACCTCAGTCCTGGGGTGCAACAAAGGGAAGGTGAGACCCCTTGGCTAGTAGAAGGACTGGTAACACAAACGGAAGATCTGAGCGAAAGCTAGACTCTGCTCATGAGAAGCGTGGGAGCACTTGCTTGCTCCCAACGCAGGGTAGAAAGACTGGATTGAGACCACACGGCTGTCTGACTGGTTTTCTCTGACTACCCTAGTGTGCCCCTTAGCCCAAGCTGAGCCAATACCCAGCACTCTTTCCTTGTGTTGCAATGCCACACGGGAGCATAGGCAACTACAACTAAGGAAAATCTCAACCGTGGGATGCTGTAACAGCCCAAATCCAAGTGGCAACTGGGCAGGGAGCAGGCAGCCAGTCCTGGCGATTGCAGACACAGTGCCTCAGAGGCAGATCTCATCTCTGGTGGCAGCCAGGCTATCATAGCCCCTGCCCTGACCCTCCCTGAGTACCCAGCCCCTCCTACTCCAGCTCTGCTACTCTTATGAGCTGAGGGTGCCAGGGCCGGGACAGAGCACACGCTTAGATAGAGCTTCTGCTCCAACAAATGGAGAATCATAAATAATGAATTAATCATGATTTACCCATCAGTGAAAGTAAGCAGCTGGCCCTGGTGTGCAGGCCTCAAAAATTACTGCAAGGATTACTTAACCAAATAAACTTTGACAATGATAAAAATACGCTAAGAAGATAAAATTATGAATAATCTCTGCCACAGCACTTTCATACACTCTGTGAATGACATCTGCAACCACAGCTTTAATAAAATTGCAGAGCTGTGTTTCTGAAATGCTTTAACCAAACTCTGTGCTTGGGAACCTGTGCCTTTTTTACAGTAATAGCAAAAGCACCAACAAAGAGGTGACATCCACTGGGCAGAGGCAGAAGCACTACCTCACACATGGCTTTGGTTCTAGCTCCTCCTTCTCCAGGCCCTTCCTTCCAAGGTGGTAACTGCCAGTTCATCCTGAAGCAAGGCATGACTCGTGTTCATGCCAAATCCAGCTCTCCCAACAAGGCCACTGGGCACACGCAGACTGCACAGGGATACTCCCACATAAGGACACTCCTTCGAGACTGTAATAGATAATTATTTTACCTAATTTCATAGAGAGATGACAACAATCAAAATAAGACAGAGGAATCTGTCTCAACTGAAGGAGCAAGAGAACCCTCCTGGAAAAACAACAGTAATGAAACAGTAATAAACAATTTACTAAATAAAGAATTCAAAGCATTTCTAATAAGAATGCAAACTGAATTGGGGAAAAGAACAGATGAACACAGTGAAAATTTTAACAGGAAACTAGGAAGTATAAAAAAGATTCAGTCAGAACTGAAGAATACAATAACTTAAATGAAAAAACAAAACACTGAAAGGAATGAGCAGCAGACTAGATGATACAGAAGAACACATAAGTCAACTAGAAGATAGAATAATGGAAAGCACACAATCAGAACAGCAGAAAGAAAAAACCATTTTTCTTAATGGAAATAGTTTAAGGGATCGTTGGGATAACATCAAGTATCCCAGAAGGAGAAGAGAGAGAGAAGGGGATTGAACATGTATTTAATGAAATGATGGCTGAAAACGTCCCAAACCTGAAGAAGAAAACAAATATCCAGGTACAGGAAACACAGAGGGTCCCAAATGAGATGAACCCAAACAGACACACACCAAGACAGATCATAATTATAATGGCAAAAGTCAAAGAGCCAATTCTAAAGGCAACAGGAGAAAAACAAAGAGATACAAGGGAACCCTTTGTATATGATAAGGATAACAGCTGATTTTTCTATAGTAACTTAGCAAGCTAGAAGGGAGTAGCATGATATACTAAAAGTGTAGAAAGGGAAACCCTGCAACCCAGGATATTCTACCCAGCAAGGTTATCATTTAGAATCCTAGTACAATTTTGTGGGGCTTCCCAGGTGGCTCAGTGGTTAAAAAAAAAAAAACCCACCTGTCAATGCAGGAGACTCAGGAGACATGGGTTCGACTGCTGGGTCAGGGAAGATCCCTTGGAGGAGGAAATGGCAAGCCACTGCAATATACCTGCCTGGAGAATCCCATGGACAGAGGAGCCTGGCAGGCAACAGTCCACAGGGTCGCAAAGAGTCAGACACGACTGAGTAACAGAGCGCATGTGCACACACACACACACACACACACACACACACACACACACAGGTTTGTGGGACTGTAGATTTATGCAGCCACTATGGAAAACAGTGTGAAGTTTGCAAAAACAATAACAACAAAAAAAACCAACTGAAAACAGAATTACCACATGATCCAGAAATTCCACTACTGAGGATATATCGGAAGAACACAAACACACTAATTTGAAAAGATAGATTCGCCCTAATGCCCAAAGCAGCATTATTTACAATAGCCATGACATGGGAGCACCCCAAGTGCTTATCAATAGAAGAATGGACAGAGAAGAACGTGGTGTATGTATATACACTCAATGGACTATTACTCAGCCATAAAAAGAATGAAATTCTGCTACTCACAACATAAATGGACCTTAGTGAAGAAAGTCAGATGGAGAAAGACAAATATTCTACATTATCACTTATAAGTGGAATCCAAAAGATGAAACGAATGTATATAATAAAACAGAAAAGGTCTCATAGACACAGAGATAAAACTAGTGTTTACCAGTGGGGAGAAGGAAGCAGGAAGGGACAATATAGGGAAATGGGATTAAGAGACACAAACTATTATGTAGAAAATAAATAAGCAACAAGGACGTACTGTACAACGTGGGGAAATAAATATAGTCATTATTTGGTTACAGCCTTAAATGGAATATAATCTATAAAATACTGAATCACTCTCTTGTAGATTTGAAACTAATATAATATTGTAATCAACTACACTTCAATTTAAAAAGAAAGAATACAGAGGATGAAAAATAAATTCTTTGAGGCTTCACATCTCAGTGTTTGGGAACCCATATCCTCTGATCTCTAGTCTGCCTCCCTACAGAGGGTAGACGTAGTTCTCTTTGTGGGGGCTGGTGTTAGGTTTGGGGCAGGGCAGACAGAGACTGGAGGCCATATGGACCCCACGACACATAGCCCAGAAGCCCATTCAGGACCACAGCCCTGATTTCCCAGCTGTGAGAGCTTCTAGCTGTGTTCTTCTCTGGTATTATTCTTGGCTAAAGAGAGCTCCCTTGACCAGAGTCATGCCCCTCTCCAGAGGGCAGCCCACATCCAGGTTAGTGCTGGGGTACAGAGGTCTGGTCCCACTGCTTTACTGTAATATCTCTGAAGGGCCATTCAGCTCTAGCATGCTTTAGAGGGTGGGCTGAGGCCTTTGTAGCAACAGCACCACATTTTAATTTCTCCCTCTGCCCAGTTCAGCTCCCTTCTCTCCCTCACAGGTGTGGAATCCCAGAGAACCCCTAAAGCCTTCTGTATATGCATCCACACACATCCACACTCCTCCTCACACATGATATGGGGAAGAAACAACGGCTACAGAAAGGAGACAAAGTCTGATTGGGTCTCTTCTATGCTTTCACTGAGTTTACCTTCCCCTCATTAGTCTTTTTCTGGATAGCTGAGATCCTGGGGCCTCCCAGAGGCTGGACTTTCTCCACACTCTTCACATCATCTTGCACCCAGAGAAGTGGGTAAATTGGTTGTTGGGGGTGCAGAAAGGTTGACTGGCTCCTATCAAATCATGGTGTGAGTAGCCACCTAGTGAAGCTACTGAGTAGGACCAGAGTTCACCTTAGTCTGCAACCTCACTGTGGCCAGCCCTCAGTGCAGCGCTCCAGTGACAGGATTGGAGGGCCCAGCCCAGCCAACAGGGAAGAGCAGCCAATCCCATTTCCTCAGAAGGCCTGACCACAGTTTCTAGGTTCACACCAAAAACATTTCAGAAGCACACCTACAGGCCTGAGCTGCTCAGGGCGATGCTGAGGAGATGACAGGTCTCAGGGCAGGCCTGCGAGATACACTTCAGAGCCACAGGAAGGGAGCATGTACCTGGTGCTGCTCACTTTTAAGATTTCCTGAGCCTGACACGTGTGGCAAGGAGATACTAATTGCAGAAAACAGAAAATAGCTCCTCTGAAAGTCAGAGTTCCACAGATGGCATGCTTGCTATTCCCTAAACAGAACTCGGATAAAGCCATCTGCATCGTAAATCATTCAAGCCCTAAAGCCCATATGATAAATCAAAATGAAAATGTTTTAAAAATGAACTAGTTTTATCCATATCTACAAGCAAAATGAATTTTCAGGAATAGGGTTCTTTTTGTGTTATGTAAAGCCCTCTCCTGAGTCTTATGCAGTAGGGGCACGGAGGGGTTACAGCCACAGAAAACTATGGGAGAATAACAGGTACAGGATTGGCCAGACAACTCTTCTCCCCACGTGCTCTGACCAATCTCTCTGGCCCAAGAGCCCATTAATAAAACTTTAATATTCTGGTGTGAATGTGTACATTTATTAAAAGCCATGAATTGTGCTTGTCCCCTTGTCTAGGCCGATACAGAAACCAAAACTCAATTTCCATATAAAATATTTGTGTGTGTATGTGTGTTTATGTGCATGTTCTCATGAATCTGTTTCTCTACTAATAAAATGAAGAATATCTATTCCTTTTAGAAGAATATGAAAAGCCATTCTATTTTGTGAAATTATTTTTTAAAAACACGAGTACAAGAGATGTTGGAGTTTCTTTTATCTATTTCCACTTTGATCTCCCCCCATAGCCCCCCTTCCTTTTCAACTTCAGCAACACACTATGAGGGGAACATCAGGTCAACATTTGGGACAGAGGAACTAAAGGCAGGATTTAAACACCCATTGCTGTCCTCAGAAATACTTCACGGGACAGCTCTCACACAAACCAGAGCCTTCCTTCTATAATAGCTTCAGTTAACCGCTTGTGCATCAGATAATTATGTGGTCCAGTACCTCCAAGAACAGCATCTTGATAACCATTGTTAGAAAACAGATAAGACAAGAAACTTAAGGGTACATGCATAGGGAGCCAATACCTGATAAAGTAAGTATGGAAAATCACCATATAATTACATAGTTCATGGGCAACAGCAGGAAAGGGAGGTTTGTCATTTTTAAACAGACACCTAGCAGCTGAAACTTCCTAGAGGAAACAGGTCACTCAGCTACCAGCACTCAGCTGCTTTTCATGCCTGATTCCAAAGGAACAGAGGGTAGCTGAAGAAAACTGAAATAAAATCTTGTTTTTACTTATTTAAAAATCCTAATATAATCTTTCTCCCTCAGAGGTCAGTGAGCTTGGAATTAAGAGCTAAAAAGATACACTGCTGTCATCAGCCACGGGATGAGGGGTTGCCTCCCAGTGACTGGGTGTGTGCATCTTGGTATACACCTCCCAGTGACTGTTTTGACAGAAATAAGAAACAGTTTAGGAAAAAACCAACAGAAGAATTGCCAAATAGCTTAGAAAACATATTGACCTATGCCAGTGTAAGAAAATGACTGCATAATGCTGTCCTAGCATGAAAAAGAGGTGTTCCCTGAGAAGGATGCTGGTGGTTCCAGTCCGGATTTGCATGGCCTTAGAAAGTCCCTTACCTCCCTCCACGCCTCCAATTTCCCTTTGGGCAGGTGATCCTCTCCTTCCAGTTCTGTGCCACTTCCACCTCCACTGTGAATGTGAGGTTGAGACTTCTCCCAAGCAACCACCTCAGGGCCCTGGCTGTACGTGTGGGCCTATTGCAGAGGCCTCTCAGTAGAGGGCAAAGCAGCAATGGTTCCGTTGGGGGTATGGGGCTTAGAAGAGGCCAGTCTACTTGTGGGCTTGGCCCTCATTCAAGATATGTTATCTCTTTTATTATCTTGACTTCTTTAAACAACTCTACATTCAGGTGCAAAAGAAATTTATGATTGATTTACACCAGAGTGTCTCCCAATGGGAATTTGCCCTCATTGACATTTTCTGAAGAGCAGCCCCTATAAAGAGCTGGAATTAATTATTTGCCAAGGTAACCAAGCAAAGTCAATGACAAGATCATGAAGTCTGTGGGAAGTGACCATAAGCCACACTAAACACACAACACACACACACACACACACACACACACACACACACACACGTGTACACTGTTCCAGGGGAGGCAGAGAACAGCATTAACCTCAAGAAGCCCCAGTCCTGGGTGACCCTGGGTGAAGTACATGCATTCCTCACTCAGCTCTCCCCTCCTCCAGACAACAGAAACCACCATCCACGTGGACGTCAGTGGTAGGCAGCAATAGCAGCACCATGAGGGGACTCTGGCTTCCTGCCAGACACGTAGTGGTCTCTGCTAGCTCCGAAATCCCACACAATTCTCTGTTTGTGGCTGGACTAAACATCAAGTATATAAGAACATTCAAATTTGAAATTCTTTGATTCCAGTATTTGAAAAATTATTTTTGTTATCAAATTTTCTAGATCCCACTGCTGTTTCTTGAATAGATTGTTAAACTAATTAATCTACATAATACCCAGACATATGGAAATACAAATCGATAGCATTTCTATAACACTGCACTTCAATGGTCAGTGTTTGTGATATTTTTATGATGTCTTGTTCAGCTGTTTTTACATCCACTATCACTGACTAACAAAAGAGAACTGAAGTCTTCTTGGAAGTTACAGATTTTATGTTTCTTCCCTAAAATGTGACATCTGAGTGAATGTGCCCAAAGTACCATCTAGAATGTGAGTTGTGCAAGTCAACTGGCAGAAGACAGTTTAGGAAACTGTCACTGGAGCCACTGGCAGAAAGTCAGGGACTCTGACCTCTGACATCAGCTGTAGCTTTATCTAAGCACATGGAAGACAGAGCTTGATGGCAAGTAAACTGCCAGGTCACTTGAAACTCACAGTGTCTCTGGGATTCAGCACAGGGAATAGTACTGCTTTATAGCAGTGAGAGTGATGATGGCAGCTAACATTTATCATGTGGGCACTGGATGCCAGACACTCTACTGAGGGCTTATTCCTACAAGGCAGGCACTAATATTATCAGCCTCATTTTATAGGCGAGGAAACTGAGGCAATGAAGATAAATAATAATGCTCACGATATGAATCTACACAGAGCCATTAGTCTTAGCTATTACCCTGAATGCTTTCAGTTCAGTTCAGTTCAGTCGCTCAGTCATGTCCGACTCTCTGCAACCCTATGAATCGCAGCACGCCAGGTCTCCCTGTCCATCACCAACTCCCGGAGTTCACCCAAACTCATGTGCATTGAGTCGGTGATGCCATCCGGCCATCTCATCCTCTGACATCCCCTTCTCCTCCTGACCCCAATCCCTCCCAGCATCAGGGTCTTTTCCAATGAGTTAGCTCTTCGCATGAGGTAGCCAAAGTACTGGAGTTTCAGCCTCAGCATCAGTCCTTCCAAAGAACACCCAGGACTGATTTCCTTTAGTATGGACTGGTTGGATCTCCTTGCAGTCTAAGGGACTTGCAAGAGTCTTCTCCAGCACCACAGTCCAAAAGCATCAATTCTTCAGCAAAAGTGAAAGAGAAGAGTGAAAAAGTTGGCTTAAAGCTCATCATTCAGAAAATGAAGATCATGGCATCCAGTCCCATCACTTCATGGAAAATAGATGGGGAAACAGTGGAAACAGTGTCAGACTTTATTTTGGGGGGGTTCCAAAATCACTGCAAATGGTGACTGCAGCCATGAAATTAAAAGACACCTACTCCTTGGAAGGAAAGTTATGACCAACCTAGAGAGCATATTCAAAAGCAGAGACATTACTTTGCCAACAAAGGTCTGTCTAGTCAAGGCTATGGTTTTTCCTGTGGTCATGTATGGATGTGAGAGATGGAATGCGAAGAAAGCTGAGCAGCAAAGAATTGATGCTTTACTAGGAAGTAAAAAATTAAAGATTAAAAATCATTTAAAAATAATTAGAAAACTGTTTTATGCTTTTTAAAAGTTCAAAAATAAATTGAAGGATATATGTTTTAATCTACTATTTTGATTACTCAGTTTGTCTCTGTACTCACTATTTTTCACTCCATACAACTATTTTAAGTTAATTTTCTGGTTATTAATCTTCCCTGAAAAATTAGGAAAGGTTAAGTATTACAGGGCTTCCCAGGTAGCAAGTCTTAATGACCCAGATAACCATGATGGTGTGGTCATTCATCTAAAGCCATACATCCTCGAATGTGAAGTCAAATGGGCCTTAGGAAGCATCACTACCAACACAGCTAGTGAGATAATGGAATTTCAGCTGAGCTTTTTCAAATCCTAAAAGACGATGCTGTTAAAATGAAGCACTCAATATGTCAGCAAATTTGGAAAACTCAGCAGCGGCCACAGGACTGGAAAAGATCAGTTTTCATTCCAATCCAAATAAGAGCAATGCCAAAGAATGTTCAAACTACCGCAATTGTGCTCATTTCACATGCTAGCAAGGTAATGCTCAAAAAATTTTCAAACTAGGCTTCAACAGTACATGAACTGAGAAATTCCAGATGTAAAAGCTGAGTTTAGAAAAGGCAGAGGAACCAGTGCTCAAACTGTCAACATCCTTTGGATCACAGAAAAAGTAAGGGAATTCCAGAAAAACATCTGCTTCATTTACTATGCTAAAGCCTTTGACTGTGTGGGTCATAACAAACTAGAAAATTCTTAAAGAGATGGAAATACCAGACCACCTGACCTGCCTCCTGACAAAATAAAAGCAATGCCAAAGAATGTTCAAACTACCGCAATTGTGCTCATTTCACATGCTAGCAAGGTAATGCTCAAAAAATTTTCAAACTAGGCTTCAATAGTACATGAACTGAGAAATTCCAGATGTAAAAGCTGAGTTTAGAAAAGGCAGAGGAACCAGTGCTCAAACTGTCAACATCCTTTGGATCACAGAAAAAGTAAGGGAATTCCAGAAAAACATCTGCTTCATTTACTATGCTAAAGCCTTTGACTGTGTGGGTCATAACAAACTAGAAAATTCTTAAAGAGATGGGAATACCAGACCACCTGACCTGCCTCCTGACAAACCTGTATGCAGGTCAAGAAGCAAGAGTTAGAACTGGACATGAAACAATGGACTGGTTGGGAAAGGAGTACCTCAAGGCTGTATATTGTCACCTTGCTTATTTAACTTATACACAGAGTACATCATGTGAAATGCTGAGCTGGATGAAGCACAAGCTGGAATCAAGACTGCTGGGAGAAATATCAATAACCTTAGATATGCAGATGACACCTTTTGGCAGAAAGTGAATAGGAACTAAATGGCCTCTTAATGAAGGTGAAAGAAGTGTGAAAAAGCTAGCTTAAAACTCAACATTCAAAATACAAAAATAATAATGTTTTTCTTGAGTCTCTGCTGTCAGTGTCCATTCCCTTGCTCGGAGTCACAGTCCACCTCACCTCCCTAATATACCCTGCAACACTGCACTGGTCTCTGGACCTGCTGTGGAGGCAGCTCAGACTCTAATCTGGTCCTGCAACAGAGGTTCAAGAGAGAGGGGACATATGTGTACCTATGGCTGGTTCATGCTGATGTCTGACAGCGGCAAAATTCTGTAAAGCAATTATCCTTCAATAAAAACTAAACAAATTTTTAAAAATATCTCAACATTCAAAAAGATCATAGCATCCAGTCCCATCACTTCATGGCAAATAGATGGGGGAAAAATGCAAACAGTGACCGACTTTATTTTCTTGGGCTTCAAAATCAGTGCAGATGGTGACTGAAGCCATGAAATTAAAAGACACTTGCTCCTTGGAAGAAAAGCTACGACCAACAGCATATTAAAAAGCAGAGATGTCCCTTTGCCAACAAAAGTCCGTATAGTCAAAAGTATGATATTTCCAGTGGTCATGAATTGATGTAAAAGTTGGACCATAACGAAAGCTGAGCACCGAAGAACTGATGCTTTTGAACTGTGGTTGTGGAGAAGACTCTTGAGAGTCCCTTGGAATGCAAGGAAATCAAACCAGTCAACCCTAAAGAAAATCAGTCCCGAATATTCATTGGAAGGACTGATGCTAAAGCTGAAGCTCCAATACTTTCGCCACCTGATGTGAAGAACTGACTCACTGGAAAAGCCCCTGATGCTAGGCAAGACTGAAGGCAGGAGGAGAAGGGGACAACAGAAGATGAGATGGTTGGATGGCATCATCAACCTAATGGACATGAATTTGAGCAAGCTCTGGAAAATGGTAAAGGACAGGGAAGCCTGGCATGCTGCAGTCCATGGGGTTGCAAAGAGTTGTACATGGCTTAGCAACTGAACAACAACAACAATTATAAATTAAAAGACTCAGGGTCTTCTAGTCTTGACCTTACCATGCAATTACTGTGTGAATTTGGTTGAGCCTCAGTTTGCTCAGTTTCCCTTATTAGAGTGTTCCTTTCTCTAACTAAAATAGTTCTGCATGTGTTGAAGTGTCATTCTGTAGACACTGCTTGTCAAGAGCAGATGGCTAGGGCCAGTTGCCAAGGCACTGGCTTCTCCAGCCTGGCTGGAACAGCTGCAGGCTACAGTCCCACCTCCATGTTCTGGCAATGTACCAGTCTAAGATGTCACAGAAACGTGCTTGAGTTGGCCAGCACCCAGTATGATATTTAGAAGAAAGAAACTAAAAACTTAAGAATGATCAAATTCTAAGTAATATCAAACAAAAGCATGCTATGCTTCTTTTAATTTCCTCTGAAAGCACTTCTCATGTTTGCAAAGAGAGTAAGCTTAATATGTCAGCCCATCATACTTCCCGATATGATGTGTGGGCTGGTAGTTCATCACAAAATCCTCCATTTTATAGGAACCAGTTAAGTCTCAATGCCAATTCTTGATCTCAAAAGCAAGCTGCCTGCTAACCATGGTGTGTATATGTTAGTGTCCTGAAATTACAACAATATTGTTAAAGTAGCAAATTCATCATAAGCATGTAGCAATCCTATTGCTTAGGGAAAATAAGTTTTCCTTATTCTTAAAAAAACCACAATTTGTTAAAAGAATAATCACTTTTATCTTTTCAGTCTACCATGCAAATTCATAGACCAAAAACAGATTCATAAATTATTGTGTAACTTGCCATCCAAAATACCATGACTTCTTTCCCAAAATTATTTATTCATTTGCTGTTCAAAATTACTTATTAGGGGCCTGTCAGACATAAAGAACTTGAAAAGACAAACTCTCAATCTCTGTTATAGGATTTTTTAAAAATCCTCCTATTTTGGAGTCCTACAGACCTCTGCAATTCCATTTTATAAATATCAAGAATTAGTCACCTTAGTAACAATTGTGTTGTGTGTTAAATGCTAAATATTTATCAAACAGAATTGAAAACTGACTCGTTAGTTGTCCTCTAAAAATTTCAGCTCCTGCCTCTATCCCTCTCCTCCCCTTTGCAATGCAACTATGCCTTCAAACAGCATTCTTTAAAAGGCGGCTTTATGGCTTTGGAGGAGGAAGCTGATTTCACAGCCAGATTTGCCACTGCTGTGGAAAACAGAGTGCACATGCAAGCCAGCTGCAGTCACAGGGGCTGCAAGGATTAGGGCCGCGGGGGCCCCCACGGCTGCTGTCAAACTGCAATTGGAAACAGCTTTTCCATAGTACAGCATGCGAAATCGGGAATTCCTGTCCACAGCTCCCCAACCCACAGGGTTTTTAATCAGGCTTGGTATTACCCATTAGAGATCAGAAATATGAAAATCATGATGAAACCAAACAAGAGTATTTTCTAGTTTCCAAGTTTTGTTCTGCCTGGATCCCTTCCAAGCCTGTAATTATTGTCACTCACTAGGAGATGTGGGTTTGATCACTGGGTCAGGAAGATCCCCTAGGAATGGGAATGGCAACCCACTCCAGTATTCTTGTCTGGAGAATCCCATGGACAGAGGAGCCTGGCAGGCTACAGTCCATAATGTTGCAGAGTCTGACATGACTTAGGGCCTGAACAACAACAATAACCAGTTAAAAAGGGAACTGCTTCTGACTGGGACAGGAGCTCTAAGAAGGCTGGACTTGAAGGCAGGGCAGGCTCAGTTCAGTGACCTGCCTCCGTTCCAACCTCTGGATATGCAGATTGTCTTAATTGCTCAAATTCAGTTACTTCAACTGTACCTCTCACTTAAAGATAAAGTAATTTTTGCAGAGATCATAGAAAAGCTATTGAGAACATTAATAAACTAGAATCATTCAATGAAAGGTTTATTTTCTAAGCCACTCAATGGCAACACACTCCAGTACTCTTGCCTAGAAAATTCCATGAACGGAGGAGCCTGGTAGACTGTAGTCCATGGGGTCGCTAGGAACTGAACACAACTAAGCGACTTCACTTTCAATTTTCACTTTTATGCCTTGGAGAAGGAAATGGCAACCCACTCCAGTATTCTTGCCTGGCAAATCCCAGGAATAGGGGAGCCTGGTGGGCTGCTGAATATGGGGTCACACAGAGTCGGACACGATTGAAGCGACTTAGCAGCAGCAGCCAGCTAAAGAAAAGAACTTTTTCTCAGGAAAACAAGTTCAAATCATCAATTTAGTTTAAAAAATATTCAGGATTTTATTTGGGATTAATCCAGATTTAGACTAACTTCCAATACCTTTGTCTAGATTTAGAAGACCTAGAGGTCATTTATGGCAACCTCAACTTCGTTTGTCAACTTTTCAATGATCTTTGAGATACAAATGCTAAAGTAGGAAAATAAATTAATCAGAGATTTGATTTAAAAGATGAGCTTATCAGATAAATTACAAGCACATCTGTTACATATGTCACTCATTCTGATCATGATATAATGCTATGTTATACAGGGATTAGGTAACACCCAAAATGGGCTAGCTGTAACTTTCACCTTGAAAGATTCTTAATTAAAATTCCCTCATATGTATGACTTCTAGGCAAGGAAGGAGTTATGACTTGATTTTTTTTAACTTGCCTTAAAAATTCTAGTCAAATTCCATCTATACAACCAAACTTTCCCTGGTCACCTTAAGTTAATTTCTCTTTTGTTTTTCACAGCAAGTTTCTGGGACCTCTCTTCAGCACAGGACATGCTATACAACAAATATAGTTGCTAGTAGATGAATATTTCCCAACTAGATTCTGGACTGTTTCCCCAAAAGCAACAACTGTGTCTTATTCATTTCTTTAAGCCATCTCTTCCCCTGTTCTGAAATTAAAAACTAGAATTCTAAATGAAACAAACAAAAAGATTCCCTTCCATTGTCTAAAATGTATTATTCATTTCTTAGGGAAGAAGATATTTTCAGAAAAAGAGTATTGGCAAATACTGGACAAAATTTCAGAGAGGAGAAGAAAACTCAGTGGTAGAACATTATGCACAAACTGGACGATTAGCAAAGGGTGAACTAAAGATCTGAAACAGCACTTAACTCTCACCATAAAGCCTGCCCCAAACTGGAGCAAATTTAGACTCCTTAGGACTTTTTCAAGAAGCAGCAATCAATTCTCGAATAAAAATTTTCCAGAAAATCCTTGTCCTCTAATAAAAGCAATTTCTTTTTTTTTAATTTTTATTTTTACTTTATTTTACTTTACAATACTGTATTGGTTTTGCCACACATTGACATGAATCCACCATGGGTGTACATGAGTTCCCAGTCCTGAACCCTGCTCCCACCTCCCACCCCATATCATCTCTCTGGATCATCCTCATGCACCAGCCCCAAGCATAAAAGCAATTTCTTAAGAACACCTTGGAAATCTACTTAATGACCATAAACAGATTCATAAATTATTTTGTAACTGGCCATCCAAAATACTGTCACTTCTTTCCCAAAATTGTTTATTCATTTATATGTTCAAAATTACTTATTAGGGGCCTGTCAGACATAAAGAACTTGAAAAGACAAATTCTCAATCTCTGTTATAATATTTTTAAAAATATTTTGAAGAAATTCTCATCAAGATGATCAAATCAAGAAAAAAATTCTGGTTAACTATAAGTAGAATGTTCCATCATCTGGGCCTCACCTTTGTTCTGGCAATGAAATCTACTTGCTAAGAGCAATAAAACCTGAAAGGCCCTTACCTTCATGAATATACTTCTTTTGAGCATCTTCACAATTAAGTAACTCCAGTAAAGATTAAGAACTTGCAGGACCATGAGCTGTAGGTTGAGGAAGATGTATGAAAAGAAAGGTTGAAGGTAGTGCAGGGGCAGAATCATCGTGCAATATAAAATCCTAAAAAACCAAAAAATGAGAATGTTTCATTACAGTCAAAGCACTTCTGAATTTTCAGTGAGGAGACAAGTACTTTTTCTCTCAAGGCATACAACATTTATTTCATTTCTAATAATGTTCAGGAACGACTCAAAACAATATGGTAATATCACCTTTTATATCATTTTTGGAAAGTCACAAATGTTCCTCTACCTCAGTTTCCTCTCTGCAAAGAGAACTGTATATCCTAACCCCATTCACCTTCCCAGGATTGGAGAACATGGGATAATGCATGTGTGCATGGGGTTATTATTGCCTTTTGGACACAGTCTCATTTATTTGGCATCAAAAGTGAATGGGAAATTTTACATGAGAAAATTTTCTGGATAAAATAGACTTTTAAAGAAGCAAAAATTCTATTATTACTTTTACTTCCACTTTCTAAAGTGAATTAAATACTTTATTAATTTCATAAACAGACTCCTGGACACAATATGAACTGCCCTCAATGGCCAGGATGCATAGTGCTTTCAGATACAATTGCAGTATTAAGGCTATCTGTTGTCTTCCCAAACTGCAAACATTGCTATTTATACGTTTATAAATACAGTTTTTTAATACAAAATTGGAAAAATAAGAACACTGCCCATAAACTTAAATTAAAAAGTAATACTGTAATTTTGTGCATTATTCTCTAACTTTCCTTACATATGTTTAAATTTAGGATTGGGGGCAGGAGGAGAAGGGGATGAGAGAGGATGAGATGGCTGGATGGCATCACGGACTTGATGGACATGAGTCTGAGTGAATTCCAGGAGATGGTGATGAACAGGGAGGCCTGGCGTGCTGCGATTCATGAGGTCGCAAAGAGTTGGACACGACTGAGCGACTGAACTGATAGTAAGATTGACTATTTGGGGGTGTGCAGTTCTATAAATTACAATAAAGGCATAGATTTGTGTAACTACCACCACAATATAGAGACAGAGTGGTTCCATCAACCCTCAAACCCTGGTGCTGTCCCTTTATAGTCATGTCCCCAGACCTAACACTTGGCAAGCACTTATCTATTCCCCATCCCTTTGTCTTGTCAAGGCCATATAAATGGAATCATACAGTGTGTCAGCTTTTGAGATTGCCTTCTTTCATTCAGCACAGAGCCTCTGAGATTCATGTAAGCTGTGTGGGTATCAATAGCATGATTTTTTTTAACTGCTCTCATTTCAGTCATGTCCAACTCTGTGCAACCCCACAGATGGCAGCCCACCAGGCTCCCCTGTCCCTGGGATTCTCCAGGCAAGAACACTGGAGTGGGTTGCCATTTCCTCCTCCAATGCATGAAAGTGAAAAGTGAGAGTGAAATCGCTTAGTTGTGTCCGACTCTTAGCGACCCCATGGACTGTAGCCCACCAGGCTCTTCCATCAATGGGATTTTCCAGGCAAGAGTACTGGAGTGGAATGCCATTGCCTTCTCCAACTAGTGAGTGGTATTCTATTTGTGGGTATACCCATTAATGACCATTTGCATTGTTTCCAGTTTTTGACAATTGTGGACAGACTGCTATTGAGAGAAAAAGTTAAATTTTTTGCTAAACCTTTGGGAGCAGGTTCTTATCTCATGGAATGTGGCCTTCAGGCTCCCTCAGGGGGGCAGGCTCTTATCTTCTGTGGCCTTCAGGCCTTTACAAGGACCCCTGGAGAGGGTGTTTTTCCTTCAAGGACTTTCCAGAAAATTAATTTCCAGGTAATAGCTAACTGTCAAAATGCAGACCAACAAGCCGTTTCAACCTGATAACAAACGGACCAATCCCTGTAAATGTTAAGACCTGTGCACCAATCAAACTGTCCTCACCCTACCCTCACCTGTTTGTGGTTTTTGTGCTTAAAAACTGCTCTGTAACGACTGCCGGGGGTTCGATCCTCTTTGGAGGAGACTGAACCCCGGCGCGCCAGCTTAATAAATCCTCTTGCTGTTTGCATCGAATCTGAGTCACGGTGATCTTGGGAAAAGACCGCAGGGTCTAACACTATAAATATTTATATAATATATATGTTTTTGTGTACACATGAGTTTCCATTTTTTAAGGGTAAATACATACAGGTGGGACTGTTGGGTATCACACTGCCAAGTACACACTTAACTTTACAAGAAACTGAAAACTTGTTTTCCAAAATAACTATTTTGCATCCTAATCAGCAAAGAATGAGAATGCCAGTTACTGCTCATCTTCAGCAGCACTTATCATTATTCTGTAGAGACTTTGTCACTGTAGTAAAAGTATCACTAGTGGAATCTTACATTCAGTTTCATTTAGCTTTAAATCAACACAGTTTACACACAATCCCTAGAACCTTATTTCTGACAAATAGCAAGGAGATCTGGATCCACAGGTAGGGACAATACCCACAGTCAGCCTGAAGCAGTTACAGAGGATGGACCATCAGCCTCTCTGCCACTTATAAGGTTTTAAGAGTCCAGACTCCTTGACAGGGAAATCTTACAGCATGCACGTAGCTAAGTGTGAACAGAGAAAAGGTAGCAGGAAATCACACATCTTGTACACAGCAGGGGTCCAGAGACAGACAAAGCAAAGCAGAAACTTTCAGACTGATAGGAAACTGTGTGCTAAGGGTCTGAATAGAAGACAAAGAAAGGTGGGAACCTCCTGTGTTCAAATGTAACCTTTTGCTCATTATGATCTTATTAAAAATAAAATGAGCCTTATAGATAAGAAGTACCCATCATGCACTGACACTTCTGATTTAAGCTAAATAAGGACAAAAATTACTCTTCCTCTCAGGAAAATGGAGCTGGCATGAAAATTGGGGAAGATGTCCCCCCAAATTACTCCTTAGTGAATATCCTGCCCCTTCATTAGTATGCCCATCATAACCAGTTTACCAAAGAAATCCAGTGTGGCAGCTCCTCACCTGCCTGCTCATTCTCCCTGAGAGCGTATCCTCACTTAGAAACAAAACCCCACTTCACATTCTTAAAAAAAAAAAAAAAGTTTACACTGTTTGAACAATTTGGTGTGTTAGGGGAAGCACACTGACTGACTCCACCAACCCTGGCCAGGCACCATAGTCACCATCCGCATGAGCTGTTTTATGACAAGAGGTCCTGGTAAGGACACGGAACTAGTAAGCCACCACCAACCGGAAGAGACACCATGTATCTGACCACTTCCCAGAATCCTTGTAACTGGCAGCCATCTTGGCGGAGCAATGTGCGCACCACCAGGAAGGACTCTGAGTCAGGATGATTGATCAGAGACAACCCAGAAACTAATCCCATCACCATAAAACCTGAGACTGCGAGCCATGGGGCAGAGCAGTCCTCCTGGGTTCCCTTTCTTGACTGCTCCCCACCTGGGTGCCCTTTCCCAACAAAACCTCTTGCTCTGTTAGCACGTGTGTCTCCTCAGACAATTGGTTTCTGAGTGTTAGACAAGAGCCCATTTCTGGGCCCTGGAAGGGGTCCCCCTTCCGGCAACAAATGGTGACTCTGGTGTGGACTCTTCTTCACTACCACTGACATCCTGACTACTTGTGGAACTCAGCTGACCTTCTGACCACTCAGGGTGCTTGGGGACCAGCTTGCCCACCAATGGACCAAACCCAGTAGCTCCAACTGGGGCCCTTCTGTCCTTGGTCTCCTCCTGACACAGAGAACTGGCCAGGGTGCCCCAACCGGGTAAGAGACTTTACTGACCTCTCTCACCTTCCCTCTCTCTTTCCTCTCCTTAACCCTTCCTATCCTACCCTTTTTTCTAGTCCCCCAGTCTTAGACACAGGAGTCTGGTCGAAGGGCCTCAGACTGAGCTGAGGATTGGAGGCCAATCACCTTTGCTTGGCAGAGAACTTGAATTCTGGTCCTGTTCTGGTTTCTGGTTTGAATTCTGGTTCTGTTCTGGTCCAGCCTGGTCTCTGCTAGGGCCGATTTCTAGTCCTCCCTTCTCTGGAAGCGCAGTAGTCCCATAGCACCTGGGTATCTGCAGGTGGCAAGAGATGTCTATAAGGCCACCCCTTTTGCTCCCCCATCTCGCCTCCTTCCCCTTTTTCTTTCAGCCTGACTTCCTTTCCTCCTTTTGAAATCTTTGAAGACTTGAGATTACTTTCATTCACTCTAGTAGAACTTGGATCTGAAGTTCTGTGTCTCCACAGGAGGTTTTCTGAGACAATGTAATCTTGTATTTAAGGGAGTGTCTGATTAGGATGCTTGGGTATGTGTATGTGTTCTGTGTTGTGATTTGTGATGGCCATTTTGCTTTGTGTGGCTGCCATTTTGCTTAGACCTCATGCTATTTTGTTAGAGCTTGATTTTCTCTTCCTTGCATTGAGATTAGGGCTCTTCAGTTCAGTCGCTCAGTCATGTCCAACGCTTTGCAACCCCATGAATCGCAGCACGCCAGGCCTCCCTGTCCTCTGGAGTTCACTCAAACTCACGTCCATCGAGTCTGTGATGCCATCCAGCCATCTCATCCTCCGTCATCCCCTTCTCCTCCTGCCCCCAATCCCTCCCAGCATCAGAGTCTTTTCCAATGAGTCAACTCTTCGCATGAGGTGGCTCTTAAGAACATTAATCTAGATCATCTCTAATTCTTAAGACTGAAGGGCAAATGGCAAGAAGCTTTTAAAAATATTATTTATCCCAACTGTTATTTATAAACTAGTGAATTTTATGTTGTAATATCTGATTCATGACTAAGTTTAGAAAATGAAGCCAAATCTTGTGTTGTGGCTTTCTGGATATGTGTGTGTCTCAGGATGTGTCTTTGTCTCTGGATAATATTGTTGAGATTAATTTGTAAATGAGTTCTATTTAAATGTCTTAAAGAAAAGTAAGTGCTTACAAATCAAACAATTCCAAATTAAGCTAAATGAATTTCATGTTCATGTGAACTAGGAAATATTCAATATTAAATTAACACTTGGTGATATAGATATGTTTTTAGAATCATCAGTAAGTATAATACTTCTGTTGTACCTAGATTTACTAGAGGTCAAATAAGACTGTATTCTATTTGTTACAAATGTGTTAACAAGAAAAGAAACACAACGTGGAAAAAAAATCTTTCAGGGAGGAGTTTTCAGTAAGAAAAGGTGTGAAAAATGAAAAAGTAGTGAAATGAGCGAGTTATGCATGATCAGGATTTTCTAAGATTGGACTACAATTAGTTGGGTAAGTAGATTTTGTTAGGAATGACTTTGCCACAGGAAAACTGGTTAGAGCCTCCGAGGTGCAAGATGGCAGAATCCACTTGCACCAGACCTTGAGCCTCGGTGTGCACACCCACTATGACACACTCGACAGCGAGGGCGACATCTGACTGACTGTTCTAAACTCTTTTGATTTTGGGGGGACAAAATTTCCTAAATCAAATTCTATCAAAGTTCTTTTGACCTCTAGTTGACTTTGGGACACTTCAGAGGGCCCCTGAAAGATCCCAAAGAGAGATATATTAAACTAACTGTGTTTATTTGATTGGTTAAATTATATGGGAATTATTATCAAATGAGTAATAAATACTCTCAGGTTATATTGTATGATAAATGTTACTAATATAGGTATCCTAGAACTTATATGGGGGTTTCCCTGGTGGCTCTGACGGTAAAGCCCCGGCCTGCAGTGTGGGAGACCCATTCGATTCCTGGGTCGGGAAGATCCCTGGAGAAGGAAATGGCAACCCATTCCAGCACTCTTGCCTGGAAAATCCCATGGACGGAGGAGCCTGGAAGGCTGCAATCCATGGGGTCGCTGAGGGTCGGACACGACTGAGCGACTTCCCTTCACTTCAGAACTTATCTGGAGTTCCTAAAATTCTGTCATGTTCTGGTATTCTAATGGGAAACCTATGACTTTACAAAGGTTAACAAAAGGACTGAACTGGTGAACATGCTTATAACTTTTATGGTTTCTATCTGAAAAAATTTACGGGTTTGAATCAGTGTTTCCCAGGAGTAGGGTAAATATTCTCCTCAAGCTAATTATGACATTAATTTGGTAAAATTATAAACAAATGGAAACAATTATCTTTTCTATCAGACCCCTTCAGAGACTGGAAACTCTTAGGTTTCCAATAACTTTATCAGACAAGTTAGGAAGCTTGTGTCACTAATAAGTACAGAAATCTCAAGGAATTTTTGAGACCTTGAAAAGTGAAGACATCACTCAGATTTGTTAGGTAAAATCTGTGATAAGCCTTTGGCATGACTTTCCTAGCTCTGAAAGACTTTATTTTAAAAGTTTGGTCGGAGACTCTATAAAAGTTTCAGCAAAGCAAAAAGTCTATGATCAATTATGGTTATATAAATCATCAGGTCAGGTTTATTCACACCAGAACTATTTTGCAAACAAACTAGTCTTAATTTGGTTGCATTTGGTAAAAACGAGGGTGATTTTAGGAAAATACAGATGTTTCAATAAATGTTAAATCCCAGTTTGTTAATGAAGGTCTATATTTACTAAGACCCATTTCCTGAATAGTTCTTTGCTGTTACGGTGTATTAATGCAAAATTCACTTGAATTATTAAGAGACACCCTAAGTTTGTTTCTGAAGCTTATCTCAGTAATCTATCTTTGGACAAAGATCAGATGCCTCACAATCTACAACCAGAACTGGAAAAGAACATAATTTAAGGGACTGTCTCCAACCTGGATGCAAGGACCTTTTTATCAGGTACTCTTAACTGGCTCATTCACAGTGAAATTGAAGGTAAACTGACTCTTAGATTAATTCCCACTTCCAAAGGCCCTTACACTGGACTAGTCTATACAGAGGACAGCTGACCTGATCTCACCTTAAAATGACACCCAGAGGAGAAATTGCGCTACACCAGGATGAGAAGAAGACAACATCAGAGATAGACAGTTTGCCTAAGATGCTGCACCTGATTCATATGATCATTTATAATGTTTTCTCAACTTCTTGGACCTTTGCGTATAAATCAAATGTTTTTCTATCATTGGCCTGATCCTATGTTATTTGTAGAAATCAATCCAATTGTTGGAATTGTGGCCAATTACCTGTGTCCAGTTCTGAGTTACCTTGGTGAATTTCTTCATTCCAAGGCTCAAACTGGTTGGCCCTGAGAAAATTTACTTTAAAAGGAAAATTGTAGTCATGTTCAGGTTACTACTGATATTACTGGATGGGATCTCCTCACTTGGCCAATTAATAATGCCTGCTTTGACCCTGGTAATAAATTTGAATTTTCTTCTATTACTCAAGCTCAATCAGAGAAACAAGCAAAGTTTCAGCAAAGGAAAAAAAATCTCCCACAATTCCTGGATGGATTAATATAGATAACACCAAGCTATGATAATTTAGGTTTAAAGTCTGCTCTATGTTGGAAACAATTAAGTCATACTAAGGATGTAAAAGTTGGACTGTGAAGAAAGTTGAGCACCGAAGAATTGATGCTTTTGAACTGTGGTGTTGGAGAAGACTGTTGAGAGAGTCCCTTGGACTGCATGGAGATCCAACCAGTCCATCCTGAAGGAGATCAGTCCTGGGTGTTCTTTGGAAGGACTGATGCTAAAGCTGAAACTCCAATACTTTGGCCACCTCATGCGAAGAGTTTACTTACTGGAAAAGACTATGATGGTGGGAGAGACTGGGGGCAGGAGGAGAAGGGGACGACTGAGGATGAGATGGCTGGATGGCATCACTGATTCAATGGACATGAGTTTGGGTGAACTCTGGGAGTTGGTGATGGACAAGGAGGCCTGGCATGCTGCAATTCATGGGGTCGCAAAGAGTCGGACATGAGTTAGCGACTGAACTGAACTGAAGGATAATCAGTCTAGTAACACTAGGAAACTAGGCTATGTACCTTATAGACAGTGCCAATATATAATTTCCCTGGAAGATAAGGATTCGTATGGAATAGACTAAGTCAGACCTGGGATATACTGGGCTACATCTAATGGAAGCTCTTAGCTTAATTTTTACTTACAACTTTACTAATACTGCTGGCTATGTTATTTGTATTTTGCTTGTTTTACAAAACTGCTGTTTCTTACATTACCATGTGTATGACTAAGCCTCTGATAAAATAATATATAGTTTCATATGAGATTGATGATGATAACAGTGTAACTCTACATATGGGAAGAAGCAACAAGAGAATGTTTTCCTGGACCAAGAGGCCAGGAAGACAGGTGGTCCAGAGAATTTTAGATACTGTTTTATGGCTTAGTCCAGTAATAGCACATTGAACGGCCTATCAGAGAAATATTTGCCAGACCTGGGAATTGTCAGCATTCTCAGTACCATGGGAGAAAGTGGTCAGGAGATGTGCCCCACAAATCACAGTCAAGCTTATGACCATGAAGGGGCCCTAGCACCTGAAAACTGGCACTTGCCATCTACCTCTACAAAGATCAAATAATGGCCACCGCAGTTGTTTTCACACCCCTGAAAGGAGTTCAGGGTGGAGATAAAAAAATGAAGCGCTCTGGGAAAAACTGGAAGAACAGTCATTCAGATAGATATTTTCAGGAAAAGATTTTATGAATCCCAATCCTTGCATCTTCTTATACCTAGAAAAACACTAACATTGTTAATTATAGTATCTGCTTTGGCTATTAAGGAGAATATCACAATTAAAAATCAAAATAGAGTAGCTATGGTTCAGATATCCATGGAAATGAGTAGGTCACAGTACGGGTATAATTCCAGACTAGTCCTTATATTGCTAAGAACTTGAGTTTTCTGAGCTGTGTCAGACTTAGATGCCACCAACATTCTCAGAACAATGTCTGTAGGAAGCTAATAACTGCAACCTTACTTTTTATAAAACTAGACAACTGGCTACCTGGCTACAAGTGTCCCCAAAGCGCTAGGTCCAGACCTGGTTTCATGCTTATTGTTCTGAAAACAAATGAGATTTATTCTGTGCATTAAAATTCCAGTTGTCACTCCTCCAATTACTTCTAGTTGGGTCTGTTACACCAAAATGGGAGACCAAGAGAATGACATTTCAATCACACAAAACTCAAATCTAGGACTTGGAACTCAGAAATACTTCTAGTCCAGTGTCTGTTCTCCAAACTGAGGCAGTCCTATGCCCCATTTTGACAGGAAGTTATCAGTCATAGTTTCACACTTTCCTGAATTAAAACTAAGCAGGATTCTGTGGGGCTCTAGAATACAGATCTGTTCTGTGTTCTCCATTTCTTGTTTGTAGGATCTAGGCTTCATTGAGCATCCTTGACCTCCCTGAGTCCCAAAAGGCAGATTCAAACAGTTGCTGATCAGGGAAGGGAGGGGATACAGAAACTGAGAAGGAGCAATTAAATGGTGGTACAGCCTTAAGATAGGATCCTGGTTTTCACTCCAATCCCAAAGAAAAGCAATGCCAAAGAATGCTCAAGCTACCGCACAATTGCACTCATCTCACATGCTAGTAAAGTAATGCTCAAAATTCTTCAAGCCAGGCTTCAGCAATATGTGAACCATGAACTTCCAGATGTTCAAGCTGGTTTTAGAAAAGGCAGAGGAACCAGAGATCAAATTGCCAACATCTGCTGGATCATGGAAAAAGCAAGAGAGTTCCAGAAAAACATCTATTTCTGCTTTATTGACCATGCCAAAGCCTTTGACTGTGTGGATCACAATAAACTGTGGAAAATTCTGAAAGAGATAGGAATACCAGACCACCTGATCTGTCTCTTGAGAAACCTGTATGCAGGTCAGGAAGCAACAGTTAGAACTGGACATGGAACAACAGACTGGTTCCAAATAGGAAAAGGAGTTAATCAAGGATATATGTTGTCACTCTTCTTTTTTAACTTCTATGCAGAGTACATCATGAGAAACATTGGCCTGGAGGAAGCACAAGCTGGAATCAAGATTGCTGGGAGAAATATCAATAACCTCAGATATGCAGATGACACCACCCTTACGGCAGAAAGTGAAGAACTAAAGAGCCTCTTGATGAAAGTGAAAGAGGAGAGTGAAAAAGTTGGCTTCGAGCTCAACATTCAGAAAACAAAGATAATGGCATCCAGTCCCATCACTTCATGGAAAATAGATGAGAAAACAGTGGACACAGTGTCAGACTTTATTTTGGGGGGCTCCAAAATCACTGCAGATGCTGATTGCAGCCATGAAATTAACAGATGCTTGCTCCTTGGAAGGAAATTTATGACCAACTTAGACAGCATATTCAAAAGCAGAGACATTACTTTGCCAACAAAGGTCCATCTAGTCAAGGTTATGGTTTTTCCAGTGGTCACGTATGGATGTGAGAGTTGGATTGTGAAGAAAGCTGAGCACTGAAGAATTGATGCTTTTGAACTGTGGTGTTGGAAAAGACTCTTGAGAGTCCCTTGGACTGCAAGGAGATGCAACCAGTCCACTCTGAAGGAGAACAGGTCTGGGTGTTCACTGGAGGGACTGATGTTGAAGCTGAAACTCCAATACTTTGGCCACCTGATGCAAAGAGCTGACTCATTTGAAAAGACCCTGATGCTGGAAAAGATTGAAGGCAGGAGGAGAAGGGGATAACAGAGGATGAGATGGTTGGATGGCATCACCAACTCAATGGACATGGGTTTGGATAAACTCAGGGAGTTGGTGATGGACAGGGAGGCCTAGCATCTCCATTTCATGGGATTGCAAAGAGTCGGACACGACTGAGCCACTTCACTTTCACTTTTCACTTTGATGCATTGGAGAAAGAAATGGCAACCCACTGTGGTATTCTTGTCTGGAGAATCCCAGGGACAGAGGAGCCTAGTGGGCTGCCATCTATGAGGTGCAGAGAGTTGGACACGACTGAAGCGACTTAGCAGCAGCAGCAGCAGCAGCAGCAGCAGCAGCAACTGAACTGAACTGATAAGGACACAAGCAATTTACGAAAGAAGAGTTTCACTGAACCCTCCAACCAGTACCAACTGGGTTTAAAATTTGCTAATTTAAAAAATAAAATAATCTCAGCTTGCATTATTTGCAACCTTTGACAGTTCCCTTAGTAGTTCTACTTCCTTTTTTGGTGTGAGTTGTAAATTCAAGATTTTATTCAAAAAGCAATGCTATGAACTCTGAACTCAATATAATAGTCATTTATCCATTTTACTTACGTAATTTTTTTAGAAACTTAGGAATTACAGAAAATATAAAGAGGTTAAAGTAAAAATCACTGAAAATCTCACAACTCACAGGTAATCCAGTACATAGTATGTCTGGTAAACATAATTCAAAACATCTTTCTTAAAAATACATTTTTAAAGTATTTTCTCCCTTCCCTATTACCACATGATCTTATATAACAGGGAGTACACTGTGCTTGTGATTTTGTACCCTGCTTTTGGGCTTCCCTGGTGGCTCAGGGGTAAAGAATCTGCCTGTCAATGCAGGAGGCAGAGTTTTGAACTCTAAGTTGGGAAAATCCCCTGGATAAGGAAATGGCAATCCACTCCAGTATTCTGGCTGGGGAATCCCATGGACTGAGGAGCATGGTGGGCTACAGTCCATGGGGGTCACAAAAAGAGTTGGACATAACTTAGCAACCAAACATGTTACAGAGAGCTTTCCATGTCAATGAACATATTTATAAATTAGGGATCAGCAAACATTTTTTAATAGGGATAAATAATAAATATTTCAAGCCTCTGGGCCATTTGGTCTCTGTTGCAACTGATCAAGTGACCACTGCAATGTGAAACTAGCTGTAAACAATGTATCAATTAATAGGTATGGCTGTGTGCCAATAAAATTTTACTAGCAAAATAGTTCACTGAACTGGATTTTGCCTATGAGGATCAGCAAACATTTTTAATAGGGATAAATAATAAATATTTCAAGCCTCTGGGCCATTTGGTCTCTGTTGCAACTGATCAAGTGACCACTGCAATGTGAAACTAGCTGTAAACAATGTATCAATTAATAGGTATGGCTGTGTGCCAATAAAATTTTACTAGCAAAATAGTTCACTGAACTGGATTTTGCCTATGAGCCAATTTGCCAACCCCTACTATATACCATTCTATGTAATAAATGCACAGAAATCCATTTATACATATCATAATTTATTTAGCTAATGTCTTATTGATAGACATTTGTTTCCAGATTTTTGCTACATTATGAAGCATAATGTAGCAATGTTACTGTGAGAATGTTACTTGTGAAGCCATTTTGATTAAATTGTTCACTTCCTCCCAAGTTGCTAAAATTCTGAATCAAAGAGTATATTCATTTTATATTTTGGGGTCTATTGCTAAATGCTTTTCATCAAGACTGCACCAATTTATATTCTTGCACCCAGTGTATGTGAGTGTCTGCATCCTAGGATCTTGATCAACATTGTAGTCTGTCAGCTTTTACCTAAAATAACATTATACTGCTTATATATTTACATTTTTATTTCTTATGAAATGAAGATATATATGAGTTTTTAAAAATTATTATAATTTGTACTTTTGTGAACTGCTTCTTTGTGGTATCTGTCCAATTTTGGGGGGGATGTTTACTTTTTCTGACTCCTATATGCTCTTTATATATTAATGATAATGCATTACTTTTTAATCATGTTAAATAATATCACATGGTCTGAGTTTTACAACTTTATCATTTTTCTTGACAAATAACTTTTTAAAACACTTTTGTAACCAATATTATCAATTGTTTCCCTTACAATTGCTTTCTCTATGTCATCCTTTAAAATGTTTTTCTCACTCCTAACATTATAAAATATATCCCCAATATTTTGTTAAAATCCTGACTCTATGTAAGTTGAGTCACTTCTTTGTGTATATTCTAAACTGTAAAATGGAAGCAATGAGTACCTACCTTATTCATTAATAAATATTTATTAAGCACCAAAATGATACCAGGTACTTTGTGGGAGCCAGAATGAATGAAACAGGCTGAAATTCCTGAGCTAGTAGGGCTTACACTTTGGTGCCTGCATCCACAGGGATTAAGAGAAATATTATAATAAAGCCTATTTGCTATTATGATTTGCTGGGTCTTTAAACAACTGTGTGCCTTATTTTGCAGTCTCTCAGTCTAGAATGCCATTCCGTTTTTTCATCTGAAATTCCTCTCACCTATCAGAGCATGAACTCCTCTACAAAAAATTCTCTCCTGATCACCTCTTATAACTGTCTTCAGGGCTCCTCTGCTATGAACTTCTTTAGAGCACTGGGCTGATTCACTCTGCCTTACAGTGAAAGCTCTACCATGAGCTGACTCCTCATTAGCCAGCAAGCTGTCCACAGGCAGTGGCCATGACGCCTTCATCTCACATGTATTCTCCCATCGCCTACTCCAGGACCTGGTCCCATACAAGGCCTCCTAATGGGAATTGGTCAAGATCAAAATTAACAAAGGAATCTACTCAAAAATACCTTCTTTATACATCCTATCAAGAATGTGAATAACTACCTAAAGTGAAAGTGAAAACATACAATTTAACTCTGGTCCATGCAAAGAAAAAAAGAAAAGAATAAGGGAGAGTATTCCAGGATTTTGACTGAATGGAGATTTCCCTCTTCTCTCTATAGCTGAAAGGAAGACAGAGTTAGAGGGAGTGACTGACATGTACAAAACTCTCAGGTGGAGGCATTATGGAAAATTCAAGGGCTAAAAAGAAGACTGGTGTGGCAAGGTGGGTGGGGGCAGGGGCTGGGATGGGGTGGAGGAAGGGTGATATGGGTTGGGTATGTAAGATGAAGCTAGACTGGTGAATGCAGCCATCTCCCACTGGCCTAGAAAGCCAAGGTCAGAGGTGTGGCCTTCCCTGTAAGAGCTTTGGGAATCTCTGCATGTTTTAGGAAGGAGAATAATAGATGCCCTTATACTTAAAGCTATGGTTTTTGCGTATTTACCTACGGATATGAGAACTGGACCATAAGGAAGGCTGAGCAGCGAAGAATTGCTGCTTTCAAATTGTAGTGCTGGAGAAGACTCTGAGAGTGCCTTGGACTAAAAGATGATCAAACAAGCCAATCCTGAAAGAAATCAACCTGAATATTAACTGGAAGGACTGATAAAGCTGAAATTCCAATACTTTGACCACCTGATACAAAGAGCTGACTCATTGGAAAGGACACTGACGCTGGGAAAGACTGAAGGCAAAAGGAGAAGGAGGTGGCAGAGGATGAGATGGTCAGACAGTACCACCAATTCAGTGGACAGGAATTTGAGCAAACTACGGGAGATAGTGAAGGACAGGGAAGCCTGGCGTGTTGTATGCCGTCCATGGGGTCTCAGAGTCAAATACAACTTAGCGATTGAACAACAAAAACAATACTTGGCTTAGCATCATCAGAGCTGGGCTCTGGGACTGAGGCTGCTATTTTTTGCCTGGCAACCTACACTACCTCCTGTTCCTTGGGTGAAACTAATGCCATCTCTCTCACTAAGAGTCATCTTTGCAAACTTAAGAGTTCTAGAAATGGATGAGACTGCCATTGACAAACAGCCCCCGAGACAGAGAAGCCACTGCAGAGAGGAGCGGTCAGTCAACAGCACGGGCGCTGGAGCCTGCTACATTTGGATCATGGTTTCCTTGGCATCTACAGCAAGTTACTGGCTTCTCTGGGCTTCAGTTTCTTCTGTAATAAAACAGAACTCACCTCATCAGGTTGTCATGAGGATTAACTGAGTTGACAAATGGGAAGAGCTTAGCATACAGTGAGCACTCAAACATGGTAGCTATAGCTTATTGTGGCCACCACTATGCTGAGATGGCTTCCACCACCAGCCCCTTTCCTACTGCAAAGCACCAGTTAGCACCACATGGAGGGCAACACAGTATCTGGGTCCAGTTTGTAGATTCTAGTTTAATTGGTCTGAATTAGAACCTGGCCATGAATTTTTTTTTTAAGGCCCCATAGGTCATTCTAGTGAAGTTATAATTTACATAGTCAGCATGTAACAAGCTGAACTGAAACAAAAAGTGGAAATAGTGGGAGATCTTTTGGGGTGAGATCGAGAATGATACCTAAAGGAGAGTCCAATCTCTCAGCCTTAATTCTGCTTTACCAAAAGAAGAATAGGAAGGAAAAAAACAAAACATATCTGCCCGACTAAATGTTGTGTGGCTCAAATACATGTGTATCAAGCATGTATCCTGAACTCACATGTATCAAGTATGCAGACGTCTGAACACACAAACACTTGCACATTTACCTTGTGGGGCCTATGGAATCTCTCTTTTCACAGAGAATACTCCTCAGTTCTGCTCTGTACACTGGCCTTTAACCTGTCCAAATGGACACACTACCATGGTGCCTATGGATGGCAAAGCTTCGCCTTTTCTCTGTTTTGGGGTTTGTTCCCCATCTTTACACTTTCAATTGCTAAAGTTTACATGGTTTGAAAAAATCACATTGTTGGTATAGTTGGTTTTGCTGGGCTGGATAAGAGTCACCAAAAGTTTTTTTTTTTCTAATAAAAATTAAAGGTCTTTTTTTCTTGCTAATTGTGGGTGTAAGCATTGAGCCTTTTCAGGATAACAAATATTGATTCTATAGGCGTTTAATTTACCTATCTTACATTTTAGAGATGGCTTATATTTCTAAGTGACCAAATAGTTAAAAACTTAGGCAAGGCAGCCATGTCCGCTCTTATCAAATTAAGTAATTTAGTTGGAAACATACTTGTTTTGTGTTTCAAATGTCCTGCTTCTGGTCTTGATCCTTTCATAATTAGCAGTGCTATCCTAGAACTATCTTAACTTCTCATGTGAAAAATAAACATAGTTGCAATACTTCAACAATGTCTATGACACGAAAGGCAAGAAGTACCCAGCACAAGGACTATTTCAGGTGGATGACACCTGAATGCAGAATGTGATCCTGGCCAAATCTGGTAGTGAGGGGAAAAAAGCAATGAAAGGCACTATCAGATCAACTGACAAAACCAAAACATGGATGGTAGATTGCTACCTTTCTTGAAATTGATGGAAGATTCTGTAGAAGACTGTCCTTGTCCTTAGGAAATACACACTGAACTATTTAGGATTAAAAGGGCATGATGGTTTCAACTTTGGTTCAAAAAAAATGTGTGTGTATATGTGCATACATATATATGCACACGTGAGTGTGTACGTGTGTGTGTATTGAGAGAGAAAAAGAAAGAAATACAGCAAATCAAGGAAATGTTAAGTGGTAAATCTGGGTAAAGGGAACAGGCAAGAGTTCTCTGTAATATACTTGAAATTATTCTGCAAGCTTGAAATGATTTCCATACAAATAGACAAAGAGGTTGCACTAAATAATGAATAAGGCCCCTCATTCTAAAGTTCTATGGACTGTGGTAGTTGTCTTTCATAAGTTTACAAGTAGCAGCAGAAGGGCCAAGCCTGTGGGGTGTGGCAGGAGCTCCCCACAGAGCGAGACTCTGAGCAAACACATGCCGAGACTTGTGCTGTCTCCTCCAGAAGCCATGTGACTGGAAATCTAGTTCTGAGAGAGGCATCTGCAGGGCGGTCCCAGGGAGCAGCAGCAGCTACAACAGAGCCCTCTGGCCTGGCGCAGTCCTGCATCTCCTCTGGGGACTGAGGGAAGGACACTGCCATTCCAGGCAGGCGTGGAAGCCGACAGGACCTGGCAGACCCCTGCCTGCCCCTGCCTGACTGCTCAGAACCGAGGCCTCGACGTTTAAAGGAAAGAAAAAGACTATCATGTCCTCACTCTAGTCTCCCTCTGATGGACATCAGCTGAGAGCACTGCTGGAGGCTTTTGGCTCTGTTCTGTCTCCTTAAAACTGTCCTCTCTTTAACAACCATTTCAAGGGTTTATATTGTCTCATTGCCCACAAAATTCTTTTTCATAGGAGGCTTCTCAGGGTACCATTTTTTGATATCAGTGAGACCTGAAACATCAAAAGATGAAGCCCAAGGTCCCATGAACCAGTGGTGGGGAAATAAAGTTACCACTAGCATATGTATCCTTGGAGGTAAGGAAGTTGTTTGAGTATTTTTCACAGTTAGAAATGTTTTATTTTTTAATCATTTTTAAAACTGAAGTATAGTTAATTCACAATGCTATGTTAGTTTCAAGTGTATAGCAAAGTCATTCAGCTATATATATATATATATATATATATATATATATTCTTTTTCAGAATTTTTTCCATTATAGGTTATTATAAGATATTGAATACAATTCTTCTGCAGGTCTTAGTCTTTTACCTATTTTAAATATAGTAGTGTGTATCTGCTAATCTCAAATCCCTAATTTATCCCTCCCCCACTTTCTCCTTAGGTAACCATAACTTTGTTTTCTACATTTGTGACTCTATTTCTGTTTTGTACGTTCCTTTGTATCATTTTTTAAGACTCTACATATAAGTGATACAGTATGATATTTTTCTTTGTCTGACATTTCACTTAGTATGATCATCTCTAAGTCCATCCATGTTGCTACAAATGGTATTATTTCATTCTTTTTTACTTCCAAGTAATATTCCATTGTAAATGTGTACCACATCTTCTTTATCAATTTGTCAGTGGACAGATTACGTTGCTTTCATGGTGTGGCTACTATAAATAGTGCTGCTATGAACACGGAGGTACATATATTTTTTTGAATTAGAATTTTCATCTTTTCCTATATGCCCAGCAGTGGGATTATAGGATTACATGGCAGCTCTATTTTTAGTTTTTTAAGAAGCTTCCATATTGTTCTCCTTAGTGGCTGCACCAATTTACATTCCCACGGACAGTGGAGGAATATAGGAAGGTTCCTTTTCCTCCTCATCTTCTCCAGCATTTATTATTTGTAGACTTTTTAATGATGGTCAGCCATTCTAAACACTGTGAGGAGATATCTTATTGTAGTTTTGATTTGAAAGAAATGTCTTATTATTTTCTTTTTGGAATATCCAAAAAACACAGGTCAATATTAACACTCTCAAATATATGAATAAGGTGGTGGATACAAAGATCTCTTCTACTGCCATCATGAACTCCTGCAGGTGAGGAGCTACACCTAATTCATCTGTGAGCTCCTCACAACATCTAGTGATGAGCTCAAGAAATGGAGCGATGACCCAGCATCACTACCTGGAAACATCAGCTGCAACATGCTCCTTCCCTTCAGGTCAACCATCTGGGACTAAATCAGTATCTGCTCTTTTTATTTAAGGAGAAAACCTGTCAGGAGTCAGGGGAATCATTTATTGACCTTTGGAGGATCTTTTTCACTGAATGGGCTTCCCTGGTGGCCAGTTGGTAAAGAATCTGCTTGTAATGCGGGAGACCTGGGTTGGATCCCTGGGTTGGGGAATGATTCTCAGGTGGTATTTGTATAAAGTAGAGAAATACATCCAATAATTCACAAATATAGCAGCCATTATTTTAATACAATAGTTGGGAATACAATGTGAAAAACATAGGCCTGAAATGTAAATGCTTTTGAAGAAAAACACAAATAAATAGGGTAACCAAGCAATTAGATTAAAGCAGTTTGGCCTGTGCCAACTGAAGTGTTGACAGTAGCAATATTTAGAAAATCAAAGCAGTTAACTCTTGCAGACATTGACTGAAAAATGTCTATAAATAAGTTCCCTGAAAAGAACTGGAAGAGAGGAGAACTGGCAACACAGTTGTACAAACACATAAGGAAATTCACAAGAGGAAAGCAAACCTGCTTGAGGCTGAGGGAATAAAGGGAAAGGAGAAGAAAGAGAAAGACACATGTGATGTCAAACTCCTGTTCTTTTTCTCAGGGTTTCAGATCCCTTTCAGATGGCAACACCCAGGAGCTTTCTCCACACTCAGTCCTTCATCTCACCACAAAATGCGTAGGAAACACAACTGAGAACAGAGCAACTAGATGGCGAACCGCCTCCCACAGCACCTCTGAAATGTCTGAATCTTGAAATGGGCCTGTTGTCTGCACTGTGTTTGGTTCACGGTAAATTCCCAACAAATCTGGACTAATAAAATGTCCTTAAGAAGTGAGTCTGCAGAGTTACAAATTTTAGACAGATGTCTGGAGCCAGACTAACAACAAGGAACTGACTTTTCCTCTTTGGCACAACAAGATGGTTGTGTAACAGGTTCGAGCTGATGGGAGAGCTATTTAAGCCAGAGTCACACACTACAACGGATGCTTTGAAAACCATGAAAACCTAGCTCCCAAACTTCCAATAGCTTGTTGAGGTTTTCTTTAACCCTCCAATTGAGGATCAGTCAACATCAGTACAGAAAAAATTTTACCCACAAAAAAATTATATAGTCAAGTCACTAATACTGGCTTATTTGCAGCCCAAACTCTCTGAAGACAGCAAACAGTGGTATTGGCTGCCCTCTGCAGTGAGCTGGTGAATTCAGCAAAATATCAAGATCAAGAACATGCCAAATGCAAGTAACTAATTCTCCTTGAAAACCAGAAATGCTGGCAAGAGAAAGAGTTCTTATGTTTAGGATTTTAAAGTTGAGGGTGTGTGGAAAAGTAACACACTGCCTCCCAATCACTCAACCCTAACCTGATGTTCAGCTGTCTGTAAGGCTAGGATAAGCTTGCCTGTTGATTTTGAGACATTAAAGTTCTAGGTGAGATCCTTTGTTGCTGAATCACAAATCAACCACAGCAGTAATATTTAGAAGCTTTTCAGAGAGTTCTCTAGACTGAGAACTTCCATGGTATGTGTTTTTAAAATGTCTATAAACTATTTGAAACTACTCCCAACAAGAAATGGAAGCTAATTTTCCTTCCTTTAAATATGAACTGGCCTTAGTGACCTGGATCCAATGAAGAAAATGAGGTTGGACATGACATGACATCTGAAGCTGAGTTACACAAGGAAACACAGCATCTGCCAAGCTCTCTCTTGAACTGCTCACCCTTAAAATCCATCTGCTGTCCTCGGAAGAGATCAGGCCAGTGAAGGGGCGTGGGCATGCAATCCAGCTGCCAGGCCCGCAGCAGTCCCAACCAACAACCAGCATCAACCAGCTGATGCCAGGGGTGTCACTTGGACCTTGTGCCTGAGGAAGCCTTCAAGAGAACTCCAACCCAACTGCCCAGCTACCATCTGACTGTAACCACAGGAGTGAAAACCATGTAAATGAGGTCAGTCAACTCCGAGATCCATAAGAGGTAATAATAATGATAATAATAATGTGTTATTTTAAGAGAGAAGCCTGACAACTATGGCTTGTTGATAAAGTCTGTCCTGTGGAGCGTTTTTCTACAGCCAGTGATCTAAGCTAGGTTTGGTACATTTTTAAAGGATTGTAAAAGAAATAGAACAAAACAAAGAAAAACATGCAACAGAGACCATATATGGCTCTTAAAGTCTAAAATAGTTATTCTATGGCCCTTTATAGAAAAAATTTGCTCACTACTGTGTTAGGCCACTAAGCGTTTTAGAAAGTTTGTTATACAGCCATAGATAACTGGAGCACATGGTGCCTTTGAAACAAAACAAGCAGTGGGCATATGCTAGATTCAGAGCACTGTGAAAGTCACACGAAAAAGCCGCAACTTAACTGCTACCTGCAAGTCAATTCTTATCCTGTCAATACTGTACAATATTCTAATTTCACAAACACACCTGATCAGCCAAAGTGAAAGTGATGGTAATATGAGTCATCAACCAAGAAGAGCATCTTAAACATGCATCTTAGACTTGATTCTGGATTAAACTCCAAATTCTCAGAGACTCATTAATAATTTCAGTAATAACAGCTGGCATTTACTGAGTCTTTACTATGTTCCAGACACTGTTCTAAGCTATTAATATTTATTATCTCACTTAAGCCTCGTGACAATCCTTATATTTTACAGATGAGAAACTGAAGCAGAGAAAATTGATCTAATCTGTACAAGATTGCACAGGTAATAAGTTTGCAGCAAGGACTCAGTTGCACCCATGAAATTCATCACTGCACTCTGATGTTTCTCTCTAGAAAAAGTATCTAATCAAGACAGCCAGTCCTGTGTTAAAGAATGCAGCTGGCTTCCATAGAGTGATCAGTACCCTTTGAACTCTCTAACCAGTCTTCCTATGTGCTCTCCTCTCACAAGGAATCAGGCTGCAACCTGGGTCTCCATCTCTTTCCCCTGGAAACTAGGACTTCCAACAATGCTAGTTTTTCTGTCGAGAGTATCTGAAACTCCTAGGCTAGCCCCAAACTACAGTTAGTTTTAAGCTGTTCTTTCCAAACCCTCAAAGTCTTCCTCACATTTTTCCTCTGGTTTCTGTCAATCGACACATGGGAAATTACACTTGCTGAAGGAAAGGCTGTCAGGAGAGACACAACATGAGTTCTACACTGCCAGCTCTTGGCTAAACAAAATCAACAGACTGAGCAAGAGCCAGTGGTCCATACCACTGTTAGGACCAGAGATCATGAAGAATGAAATCAGCATCAGTTTCCTCATATGTGAAGTGGAAGTGATGACACTTGTCTTTACGGTTTGCTGTACAGCTAGTGCCAAGATGTATTAAGGGCCTAATCTAATGCCTGGCATTCAATTAATGGTGGTTATAACTGTTGCAATTTTAACACAGAATTTGCCTCTCTTTTAAAGAGCTGATAACTGACCAATGACATTTCACTGAATAATTGGCAAAGTTGTTAATCGCAAAAAAGATCCATGTTGATGAGAGCAGACAGAGAGTAAGAGATGCTGCTTTCCATTGGTCACATGTCTTTATCTTCCTTTGTGGCAAGCCTTTCACATTAGAAGGTGTGCTTTTAATTATCTACAAAAATGACCCCTTCACATTCTTCTGTCCAGCTAAACTTGGCACAAATAGCTGGAGATCAGTGTGAGAAAGAAAGGGCAATGCTCCAACCTGAACAACATGCAAGGTCACCTCAGCATAGCGACCAAAGGCATGCACAGCACCTTGTCTACTCACCAGAAGGGAAAAATAACGAGGCGACTGATCAAAAACACGGCGGAGAAGATGAAAAACAGGGTGTTACAGGTTTGCTTCCATCCGGCATAAGAAAACATCTTAGCAGACTGAGAAAATAGAAAGAAATTGCGTTCAGATAGGGTGATAGTTGTGTAAAATTAAATATCTATAAATTAAATTATATCTGGGTTTGCTTCAAAATCTTGGTGGGAGTTGGGTTATGGATAAAAGTAGATGAAATAAGATTGGCTACATTAATAACTATTAAAGCTGGATGGTGGGTCCATTGGGCCCATTATATTCTTTACCTTGTCATATGTTTGGAACCTTGCATAATACAACATTTAAAAAATTAGTTAGAATGACTGTAATATTACTTTTATATTACATAAGCACTACCAATTAGCATAACTCCTTTTAGCATGTATGTTAGCTTGACAGTTACTGAATTCCTCCATTTAACTGGGAGGAGAGCTGGAATGAAGAAAGGCTGGGATATGAGTGAAGCCCTGGGCTGGGTTGGGCAGGCTGCAATCAAGGCAGCTACTTTCAGGCAGATGATAAAGAGAGTGGAGTTTGGAGGCAGCCCTTAGGGCCCTATACTGGTTGGAGCAGAGTTTCAAGCACTTGATTTTTCCTGCTTACCTCATGCTAGTCTGTAGTGTTCATATGATTTGTGTTGAGTAAAAAGAATTACAGAAAGTGCTGTTTAATGTGGTATTAATGTAATGAGGATTCTCTTGCATTATCCAGTGTAGCTCAAGGCTGAATGGGAAAGTGTCTGAAGTTGGGGGTGGAAGCTGGGCAGAAGTGTGGCTTAGGCCTGCCAGTTTTAGAACTGAAATCTCCCAGAAAGTCAAGGTCCATCTAGAACAAGAGAAGTAGCTTATTACACTTCAGGAATGGTTTACACTGCATTTTCCATACTTTTCCCTACCTACCAACGGGTAGGAATGTGATCACACTATGGGGTTAGCAGAGGCCCAAAAGGAAGTAGCCTTCACTGCTGAAATGGAAGGCTGGCATGCCAGCAAGGCCCAACTTGGGTATGGGGAGAAAGCTAGACGTTTACAGGGCTTGGAATAGAGGGAGCTGTTTGAAGGGTCGGCGGCCAGGCCCAGCAGGAAGCTGGAGATATGCATAGATGTGAAGAGAGCCACTTGAGTTGGCAAAGTAGCACTTCTTTGGGCCCATGCACATGCTACCTATCCGGACTGTGCCAAGATGGATATCAGACAGTAACCTCTCTCCTTTGCAGTCAAGATACTGTTAAAGTGTTGGGTGCTGGATCCAAACTTAACATGTAGAAAAAGAGGATCATGAAGATATGTGAAGGCACAAGACTGCTTATGAATAAAAACTGTAGATGCTGAAGCTGTTCTTCCTGGCAAAGAAAGAATTAAGAAATGAGCCAATAACTCTTTTGAGGAACAGGAAAGATTAACAGTCTCCATCTTTAGGAAGGTCTAAACACATCACCTAGGGAACCTATGTCATATCAATGTCAGGGTAGGCAGGGACAACACAGTGCTTATTCCCAGTCCTAATACCTAAATCTCCCCTTTAGTAATGCAATGAAGCTGTTTTTATGGTGGACACCAAGGGCAGTTGAACTAGAGAGCTAGAAGAACAGAGAAGCACAAAGTTTTAAAGTCATAGCCAATGTGGTCTTAATTTTCAGGAAGGGTTACTGAGATATGCTTGGAGGAGGAGGTGATTATAACAGAGACGGCTACATTCAGAGAGCAACACGTGATGAACTGGCATAATCCTCCTTCTGCTAAGTCATTTGCTGCTCTGAAGCACATATAATAACCTTTACCCTTAGAACTGGATTTACATGTCTAATTATGGCTACATACAAGAAACACAATTCTGTACTTAGCCAATTTTAACAATAGCCAGTTGCTTTGAAATGTCTTCAAATGACTTCTGGTTACATCTACAACAGGGTTTGGCAAATCACAATTCAGCCTAGGGACTAAGGCTGCTCAGCCCCTTGAGTTAAGAATGGTAAGAATGGTTTTCACATTTTTAAAGGAGTATAAAAGAAAAAGAAAAACAACAGAAAAACAAGAATATGTGACAAGAGATTGTATGAGGTCCACAAAACTAGATTTACTACCTGGCTTTTTTGCCAAAAAGTTTGCTGAATCCAGGAAGGCTATGGTTTGTCCAGTAGTCATGTATGGATGTGAGAGTTGGGCTATAAAGAAAGCTGAGCACCAAAGAATTGATACTTTTGAACTGTGGTGTTGGAGAAGACTCTTGAGAGTCCCTTGGACTGCAAGGAGATCCAACCAGTCCATCCCAAAGGAAATGAGTACTGAATATTCATTGGAAAACTGATGTTGAAGCTGAAACTCCAATACTTTGGCCACCTGATGTGAAGGGCTGACTCATTTGAAAAGGCCTTGATGCTGCGAAAGATTGAAGGCAGGAGGAGAAGGGGACAACAGAGGATGAGACGGTTGGATGGCATCAACGACTCAACGGACATGAGTTTGAGTGGACTCCAGGAGCTGGTGATGGACAGGGAAGCGTGGTGTGCTGCAGTCCGTGGGGTTGCAAAGAGTCGGATACGACTGAGCAACTGAACTGAACTGAACTTGCTGAATCATGATCTAGAAGAATAAGATCTTATTAAATTAAATTCTTCCATATCAACTTACATTTAATTATTAGCCCTTCAAGAGGTTATCCTGAATGCAAATATGTTAGCATCATTTCCCCTAGCTTGGGCTTCCCCTGTGGCTCAGCTGGTAAAGAATCACCTGTAATGTGGGAGACCTGATGGTGTGCTGCAGTCCGTGGGGTTGCAAAGAGTCGGATACGACTGAGCAACTGAACTGAACTGAACTTGCTGAATCATGATCTAGAAGAATAAGATCTTATTAAATTAAATTCTTCCATATCAACTTACATTTAATTATTAGCCCTTCAAGAGGTTATCCTGAATGCAAATATGTTAGCATCATTTCCCCTAGCTTGGGCTTCCCCTGTGGCTCAGCTGGTAAAGAATCACCTGTAATGTGGGAGACCTGGGTTCAATCCCTGGGTTGGGAAGATCCCCTGGAGAAGGGAA
>SJYC01054757.1:0-38589 GCA_006408675.1 Madoqua kirkii | reverse complement strand
AATACAGTATACTGACACATATATATGGAATTTAGAAAGATAGTAATGATGACCCTGTATGTGAGACAACAAAAGAGACACAGATGTATAGAACAGTCTTTTGGACTCTGAGGGAGAGGGAGAGGGTGGGATGATTTGGGAGAATGACAATGAAATATGTATACTATCATGTAAGACTCTTGTTTTAAAGTCTCCTGCTCTGAAACATTGCTTCCTTAGAAAATACATATCATTTAAATAAATATTAATTCTCATTCCTTAAAGCTGGAGGAGGAACCTGCAGGGCAGTGCGAGCATTCAGTGCCTACTTAATTCTGGCTTACGTGAATATATGGGGCCAATCAGCTTTAACAATTCACAATGCCATAGTCCAAGTTTTCCTTTTGAAAGATGAGAGTTCATTTTTTCTTCAGATACCTCAGCTTACTTCCTAAGCTAATATCTGTGTGCAAGTTGTATAAATGGAATCCCACAAAATAACTCCTTTCTCTCGACTACCATGGAGAAAAACAATTAGAAACTAAAAACTGAATGCTTTCCTTTCTTTGAGCTTAAAAGATCTGGGGACCTAGAGATATCCACAGACTTTAGGTATTTTCAGAACTGAGAGCTCTGCTAAATCACTCACAGAGAGCTCTTCCTTCCTATAAAGAGTCACAGTTAACCCAGGACATGGTATTGTTATTAGTTTTTTAATGGCAAACATTTACCTCTAGCCACATATCGGCCACATCGTGTACAATCATCACGAGGGTCCCACTGCGAATATAATTAGCACACCAAGAGAAGCTCATCAGACTGACGGCAGCCAGGTGGTGGATGACAGTCGCTACAAAATCCTACATAACGAGGGCAAATGGAGACCATTAAGTAAATGCAGCTATTTTCCAATCAGTTGAATAGATAATAATAATAATTTAAAAACTAACAACTTACATCTGCATATTTTGAAATTTGTAAAATGCTTTCATTTTCATTCTTAAATACAATTCTTATGAGAGAGATAGAACAAGTGTTATCCTCATTGACGAAGTCATTTAACTTTGAGATAACACTGAATAGTTGCCATCTAAGTCCTAATATCTGCTGTTCTTCCCACTGCCCTACACAGATATATGTACACTTTACACACAGTGTACAATCATCACGAGGGTCCCACTGCGAATATAATTAGCACACCAAGAGAAGCTCATCAGACTGACGGCAGCCAGGTGGTGGATGACAGTCGCTACAAAATCCTACATAACGAGGGCAAATGGAGACCATTAAGTAAATGCAGCTATTTTCCAATCAGTTGAATAGATAATAATAATAATTTAAAAACTAACAACTTACATCTGCATATTTTGAAATTTGTAAAATGCTTTCATTTTCATTCTTAAATACAATTCTTATGAGAGAGATAGAACAAGTGTTATCCTCATTGACGAAGTCATTTAACTTTGAGATAACACTGAATAGTTGCCATCTAAGTCCTAATATCTGCTGTTCTTCCCACTGCCCTACACCAGATATATGTACACTTTACACACATACAAAAGACATATATATACATAAGCATATTCCTATGTACATTTACCTTTATTGTTAATTCCCTGCCTAATTCCAAGAGAGATATAATAAAATTACACAACCATTAAAATAAGAGTTACTGCATATGAAATAAGTAACAAATAAAAGTTGAATAACTACATTAGTGAAATATTGAAGTATTTTGCTAACACTAAACAAAGCAACAAACAAAAATATGCACTGGCTAGAATGTTGACAAGTTGGAACCATTATAACCATTTTTACCATTACTGGTAAAAATGTAAAATGGCATGGCTCCTTTGTTAAATAGTCTGACAATTCCCCTACAGGTTATATACAGGACTACTATATAGTACAGCAGTTCCACCCCTTGGTATAAATCTGAGAAAAATTAAAATGTATGTTCACATAAAAATTTTCATATAAATGTTCACAGTACCATTATTCATAAAAGCCAAAAAGGCAGAAACAACCCAGATATCTATCACTTGACAAACAGATTAACAAAATGTAGTATTTCTACATAATGGAATATTATTCATTAATAAAAAGGAATAAAGTACATGAATGAACTTTGAAAACATCATGCTAAGTGAAAGAAGCCAGATATTAGGTTGGTTCAAATGTAATTGAGGATTTTGTGAATTTTAAATCATTATACTTAGGATCAAACACATCTTTATTAATCAAAATAGGAAATATTACAATCAACACATTTTTGCCGATGAAAAATAAGTTTGTTTATTCTTGTAGCATAAAAATCTGAGCTTCAATTTGTCAAACTCTTAGAAAGCATTTCCTGACTCCTGCTGGTTGCGGAAGCATTTTGCCTGCAAAAAGTTGAGATGCTTGAAGAAGTGATAGTCAGTTGGCGAGAGGTCAGGAGAATACCGTGGATGAGGCAAAACTTCATAACTGAACTTTTCAATCTTCTGAAGCGTTGGTTGTGTGGCATTCAGTTTGGCCTTGTCATGGAGAAGTACTGGCCTCTTTCTGTTGACCAATGTCAGATGTAGGCATTGCAGTTTTCGATGCATCTCATTAGGTTGCTGAGCATACTTCTCAGATGTAATAGTTTTGTTCAGATTCAGAAAGCTGTAGACCAGACAGGCAGAGACCACCAAACAGTGACCATAACTTCTTTTGGTGCAAGTTTGGCTTTGGGAAGTGATCTGGGGCTTCTTGTCAGTCCAGCCACTGAGCTGGTCATTTCTGGTTGTCATATAAAATCCACTTTTTATAACTTGTCACAAACTGATCAATAAATGGTTCATTAAAAAATTTTTTTTCAGTCAGTTCATGAGGCACTCACTTATCAAGCTTTTTCACCTTTCCAATTTGTCTCAAATGCCAGGAGAACACAGAATGGTCGACACAGTTTTTTCGGCAACTTCTCAAGTAGCTGTAAGAGGATTTCCTCCGATGGCTGCTTTCAGTTGGTCTTTGTCACATTCCGATGGCCGGCCACTGCGCTCATGTTCAAGGCTCTCATCTCCTTTGCAAAACTTCTCTAACCACTGCTGCACTGAAGGTTCGTTAGCAGTTTCCTGGGCCAAATGTGTCATTGATGTTGCGAGCTGTCCCTGCTGCTTTACGACTCATTCTGAACTCAAATAAGAAAAATGCTCAAATTTGCTTTTTGCCTAACATCCTTAGTCTAAAATATAAAATAAGCAGCAAATAATAAGTCATTAGCAAAAAAAAATTGAGTAATGTGCATTAAAATGATGTAAAATATTATCACAATTTATTTAAGAATGTATTCCGATATCAAATGGGAAAGTTCAACAATGCAAAACCACAATTATTTTTGCATCAACCTAATACAAAAAAACATATACTGTATGACTACATTTATATTAAATTACAAAAAGAGGCAAATGCATAGACACAAAAAGACTGCAAAATAGATTGCAGAATACTGTGAATATAACTTTAAAAAACCACTGTATTACGTATTTAGATAGAAGAGTTGTATGGTATGTGCATATCTTCATTAAAATGTTTTTCAGTTCAGTTCAGTAGCTCAGTCATGTCTGACTCTTTGTGATCTCATGAAATGCAGCACACCAGGCTTCCCTATTCACCACCAACTCCCGGAGCTTGCACAAACTCATCCGTCGAGTTGGTGACGCCTCCAACCATCTAATTCTTTGTCGTTCCCTTCACCTCTCGCCTTCAATCTTTCCTGGCATCAGGGTCTTTTCCGATAAGTCAGTTCTTTGCATCAGGTGGCTAAAGTATTGGAGTTTCAGCTTCAGCATCAGTCTTTCCATTGAATATTCAGGGCTGATTTCCTTTAGGATTGACTGTTTGATCTCCATACAGTCCATGAGACTCTTAAAAGTCTTCAACACCACAGTTTAAAAGCATCAATTCTTTGGCGCTCAGCTTTCTTTATAGAAAGAAAGCTCACATCCATACATGCCTACTGGAAAAAGCATAGCTTTGACTATATGGGACCTTTGTCAGCAAAGTAATGTCTCTGCTTTTTAATATGCTGCCTAGGTTGATCATAGCTTTTCTTGCAAGGAGCAAGTATCTTTTAATTTCATGGTTGCAGTCACCATCTCCAGTGATTTCGGAGCCCAAGAAAATAAAGTCTGTCACTGTTTCCATCATTTCCCCATCTCTATTTGCAATGAAGTGATGCAACCAGATGTCATAATCTTAATTTTTTTGAATGTTGAGTTTTATGCCAGCTTTTTCAGTCTCCTTTTTCACTTTCATCAAGAGGCTCTCTAGTTCCTCTTCACTTTCAGCCTTTAGAGTTGTATTGTCTGCATGTCTGAGGTTATTAATATTTCTCCCAGCAATCTTGATTCCAGCTTGTGCTTCATCCAGCCTGACATTTCACATGATGTACACTGCACAGAAGTTAAATAAGCAGGGTGACAATATATAGCCTTGACATACTCCTTTCCTGATTACGAACCAATCTGTTGTTCCATGTCTGTTTCTAACTGTTGCTTGACCTGCATACAGATTTCTCAGAAAGCAGGTAAAGCAGTCTGGTATTCCTATCTCTTCAAGAATTTTCCACAGTTTGTTGTGATCCACATAGTCAAAGGCTTTGGCATAGTCAATAAAGCAGAAGTAGATGTTTTTCTGGAACTCTCTTGGTTTTTTTATGATCCAATGGATGTTGGCAATTTGATCTCTGATTCCTCTGCCTTTTCTAAAACCAGCTTGAACATCTGGAAGTTCCTGGTTCACAATTGCTGAAGCCTGGCTTGGAGAATTTTGAATGTTACTTTGCTAGCATGTAAAATGAGTGCAATTGTGCGGTAGCTGGAACATTCTTTGGCATTGCCTTTCTTTGGGATTGGAATGAAACTTGACCTTTTCCAGTCCTGTGGCCACTGCTGAGTTTTCCAAATTTGCTGGCATATTGAGTGCAGCACTTTCATAGCATCATCTTTTAGGATTTGAAATAGCTCAACTGGAATTTCATCACCTCCACTAGCTTTGTTGGTAGTAATGCTTCCAAAGGCCCACTTGACTTTGCATTAAAAAAATTTTTTAATGCTTTTAAAAAAATGTAAAATTTCAGTTTCCTTGTAGCCAAAGTAAAAAAACATAATAATAATAAAATAACAATACCAGCCTAATTTATTGAGTACTTTCTATATACCAGAAAGTGATTTATATGGATTAACATCCTCACAACAACTAGAGGAGATAGAAACTATTTTAACTCTACATATGAGGAGATTAAGTTTAGTGAATATAATCAACTAGCTTGAAATGTTAATGAGTGGTGAAGACGGGATCTACACTTAGACAGTGGACTTCAGAGCCTGTGCTTTACCCAATTCTTAACAGTTTTTTTTTTTTTAATCTCTGAAAGGATGTACTTTTAAACATATGATGTATCAGGTCAGTTCAGTCGCTCAGCCGTGTCCGACTCTTTGCAACCCCATGAATCGCAGCACGCCAGGCCTCCCTGTCCATCACCAACTCCCGGAGTTCCCTCAGACTCACGTCCGTCGAGTTCATGATGCCATCCAGCCATCTCATCCTTGGTTGTCCCCTTCTCCTCCTGCCCCCAACCCCCCACCCCACCAGCATCAAAGTCTTTTCCAGTGAGTCAACTCTTCACATGAGGTGGCCAAAGAACAGGAGTTTCAGCTTTAGCATCGTTCCTTCCAAAGAAAACCCAGAGTTGATCTCCTTCAGAATGGACTGGTTGGATCTCCTTGCAGTGCAAGGGACTCTCAAGAGACTTCTCCAGCACCACAGTTCAAAAGCATCAATTCTTCAGTGCTCAGCCTTCTTCACAGTCCAACTCTCACATCCATACATGACTACTGGAAAAACCATAGCCTTGACTAAGACGGATTTTAGTCAGCAAAGTAATGTCTCTGCTTTTGAATATACTATCTAGGTTGCTCGTAACTTTTCTTCCAAGGAGTAAGCGTCTTTTAATTTCATGGCTGCAATCACCATCTGCAGTGATTTTGGAGCCCCCAAAAATAAAGTCTGACACTGTTTCCACTCTTTCTCCATCTATTTCCCACAAAGTGATGGGACCAGAAGCCATGTTCTTCATTTTCTGAATGTTGAGCTTTAAGCCAACTTTTTCACTCTCCTCTTTTACTTTCATCAAGAGGCTCTTTAGTTCTTCTTCACTTTCTGCCATAAGAGTGGTGTCATCTGCATATCTGAGGTTATTGATATTTCTCCCGGCAATCTTGATTCCGGTTTGTGTTTCTTCCAGTCCACCATTTCTCATGATGTACTCTGCATATGAGTTACATAAGCAGGGTGACAATATGCAGCCTTGACGTACTCCTTTGCCTATTTGGAACTAGTCCGTTGTTCCACGTCCAGTTCTAACTGTTGCTTCCTGACCTTCATATAGATTTCTCAAGAGGCAGGTCAGGTGGTCTGGTATTCCCATCTCTTTCAGAATTTTCCACAGTTTATTGTGATCCACACAGTCAAAGTTTTCGGCACAGTCAATAAAACAGAAATCGATGTTTTCCTGGAACACTCTTGCTTTTTCCACGATCCTGTGGATGTTGGCAATTTGATCTCTGGTTCCACTGCCTTTTCTAAAACCAGCTTGAACATCTGGAAGTTCACAGTTCACGTATTGCTGAAGCCTGGCTTGGAGAATTTTGAACATTTCTTTACTAGCATGTGAGATGAGTGCAATTGTGCAATAGTTTGAGCATTCTTTGGCATTGTCTTTCTTTGGGATTGGAGTGAAAACTGACCTTTTCCAGTCCTGTGGCCACTGCTGAGTTTTCCAAATTAGATGGGACATTGAGTGCAGCACTTTGACAGCATCATCTTTGAGGATTTGAAATAGCTCAACTGGAATGCCATCACCTCCACTAGCTTTGTTCGTAGTGATGCTTTCTAAGGCCCACTTGATTTCACCTTCCAGGATGCCTGGCTCTAGATGAGTGATCACACCATCGTGATTATCCAGGTCATGAAGATCTTTTTTGTACAGTTCTTCCGTGTATTCTTGCCACCTCTTCTTAATATCTTATGCTTCTGTTAGGTCCATACCGTTTCTGTCCTTTATTGAGCCCATCTTTGCATGAAATATTCCCTTGGTATCTCTAATTTTCTTGAAGGGATCTCTAGTCTTCCCCATTCTGTTCTTTTCCTCTGTTTCTTTGCATTGATCACTGAAGAAGGCTTTCTTATCTCTTCTTGCTATTCTTTGGAACTCTGCATTCAGATGCTTATATCTTTCCTTTTCTCCTTGGCTTTTCGCTTCTCTTCTTTTCACAGCTATTTGTAAGGCTTACCTACATTTAATTGTTTTGAAAGGTGCTATGAACATGTGAATAATAAAGAGAAAGCAACTATTGAAAAAAATCAAAGGCTCAAAAGCGGGAAAAGAATGATTATCTGGTCATCCTACCTGAGTCTATTAATAGCTTCTAAATAATGATGATTTTCAGTTCTATCCCTTGAGAAAAATGTCTCAATTAAAATTTGATATATTCTTAGCCTAAACTAAGTTAATAATAATTAAACTATAGCGATCAAGTTTTCTCGAAAAGGAAATCATTTCAATCAGATTTTCCACACTATGTTCTTATAGTTTATTCGTAAGTTTCTTTTTAGATCTTCAGTTGAACAGCTGACTGTGCCCCTTAGTGGTAGATAATGTACACCATCACTTAAACATCATTTAGTCAAGCCAGCTTGGTTTTAGCTCCTTAATATGAATTCCCCCTAATTTTATCATACAAATTTTGCTACAAACTGATCTTTTATATAGAGCATAACATATAAAGTACATGCCAAGAGTATTTGTCATTTGACCTGTAGTGCTAGTGTACACGAGAAAATCTCTGACTGCACTGAGAGTCTTATATGATTTTCTGTACCAGCAAACAGAAGTCAGTGGCAACCAAATAGGGCCTAAAAATACCTCACTTTGTGACCTCATACGATGTATTTAGCATGCCTGTGACTCCGTTTTGAAAAAAATGGATAAAGCAGCTTTGCAAATAAGATACTTACTTACCTTCCTTTTGATATCACAGCCAAGGCTAAATATGAGAGACCAATAAAAACTCATCTCCAAAATGTAGTACCAGTATTGGGATGGCAGCAAGGGCTGAGGAAAACAAGAGTATTCACTACTTCAATGCCACCATATAAACAACTCATTTTACGGATTAAAAATATTGTTTATACCTATTTGGCTATACAGTCCATGGAATTCTCCAGGCCAGAATGCTGGAGTGGTTAGCCTTTCTTTTCTCCATGGGATCTTACCAACTCAGAGAACCCAGTTCTCCCACACTTCAGGGGGATTCTCAGCTGGATTCTGATACCAGGGAAGCTTATATACCACAAATTTTTCTCAAATAATAATGATTTACATTTCAACTTCTGAAAAGGAATTAGAGACAATATTTTGAGGCATTTTCTTCCTAAAAAGGGAGACAAGAATTCCAAAATCAAGTTAAATATTTTGTTTAAAATTTAATAAAACTACAACAGGTGTAACTGCATTCTTGTAGCTGGTTGAGAGTTAAATTAGATGGTAAAGTTGTTTTGCTGGCTCAACAAAATTGTTTTATGTTTATTGAAAGGGAAAGGGAAGTCGCTCAGTCATGTCCGACTCTGCGACCCCATGGACTGCAGCCTACCAGGCTCCTCTGTCCATGGGATTTTCCAGGCAAGAGTACTGGAGTGAGGTGTCAGTACCACTCAAATCTGATGTCATAACCTCTTTTCTGGTGACAAGCTGGTGATCCAAATTGGCCCATTCTCCAATGGGACAGTAGTAAAATATATACAATTATTTAGGTAGTCTAAAATGGTCTCCTAAAAAACAGAATGAAATTCCTACAGCTAGCGTTTTCTTTAACGTAAGGGGTGTTGTGCTTCTTTTAGAAAAGCTGAGACAATATATTACTTGGTGTGATGGGTTGTAACATTAATGCCCTCAATGAATCTCACCTCATATTCATGTCCTGGTACAGTCAGCTCCAACATGACCAGGAATTTGAATTCCAGGCATTGGTCAAGGGGACATAGCAAATATGATGCAATCAGAGATCTCATAAGAACCAAGTAAGAAATCTGAGGCTAAAGCCTTTGACTGTGTGGATCATAACAAACTGCAGAAAGCTCTTAAAGAGATGGGAATGCCAGACCATCTTACCTGCCTCCTGAGAAACCTGTATGCAGGTCAAGAAGAAACAGTTTGAAACCCTGTATGGAACAAGGTTGAAACCCTGTACTGAACCAATCTGGTTCAAGATTTAGAAAGGAGTACAACAGGGCTGTCTGTTGTCACCCCATTTGCTTATCCTATGTGCTGAGCCCATCCTGAGAAATGCTTAGCTGGATGAGTTACAAACTGGAATTATGTAGGTGGGAGAAACATCAACAATCTCAGACATGCATATGATACCACTCTAATGGCAGAAAGTGAAGAGAAATTAAACAGCTTCTTAATGAGGGTGAAGGAGGAGAGTGAAAGAACCAGCTTAAAACTAAATATTAAAAAAACAAAGATCATGGCATCTGGCCCAATTACTTCATGGCAAACAGAAGGGGAAAAGGTGGAAATAGTGACAGATTTCCTCTTCTTGGGCTTCAAAATCACTGAGAATGGTGACTACAGCCATGAAAACAGAAGACAATTGCTTCTTGGCAGGAAGTTATGAGAAACCTAGACAGTGTTTTGAAAAGCAGAGACATTATTCTGCTGTCAAAGTCCATGTGGTCAATGCTATGGTCTTCCCAGTGGTCACATATGATTTTGAGAACTTGACCATACAAAAGACAGAGTGCCCAAGAATTGATGCCTTTAAACTCTAGTGCTAGAGAAGACTCCAGAAAATCCCTTGGACAGCAAGGAGACCAAACCAGTCAATCTTAAGGAAAATCAACCCTGAATATTCATTGGAAGGACTGATGCTGAAACATCCAGTATTTTGGTCATCTGCTACAAACAGCTGACTCATTGGAAAAGATCCTGTTGCTGGGAAAGACTGAGGGCAGAAGGAGAAGAGGGTGTCAGAGGATGAGACAGCTGGATGGCATCACCAACGCAATGGACATGAACTTGGGCAAACTTTGGGAGATGGTAAGGAACAGGGAGACCTGGTGTGCTGCAGTGCAAGGGGTCTCAAAACATCGGACATGACTGGGCAACTGAACAAAAAGAAACCTGAGTTACCCTATTGGAGGCCACAAAGTAGAGAATCAAGATGTCCACGGACAAAAATACAAATAAGGGCACATGTGCTATCCCCTAACCAGCCTGTGAACTAACTGAAAATACATTAATTAACTCAGTTAACACCACATGGAAAAGAACTGCTTGCTGTGCCTAGCCCAAATTGATAATCCATATCATAAGCAAATAAATGGTTGTTGTTTTAAAGTACTAAGTTTCGGTGATGATTTATTATGCATCAGCATAAACTGACACACCTGAGAAGTGAAGAGTAAGGCTAATACATTAAATGGAATAGATTTCTGATCAACTCCTCATCCTTGATGAGGCCATAAAAGAAAGAGAACTTCTGCTTTCTTCTATGACAAACAAGTCTGTATGAGACTAACCCTCCTAGTGAGAACTACTTTAAAAATATGGAAAAGTACAGATAATATCTGTTTGAAGGTACCAAGGAACAACCAAAGCATCATGAAGCATCCCATGGAGCCAAGATTTCAAAGACAAGAAAAATGAATTAAATGAAATCTTTTATTTCTAGTGCATCCTTAATTCATAAGTACTACAGACCCCACACAGGATAACTTCAAAGAAAACCACACCTATGTACAACATAAAGTCCGTGTTTGCTGATTTACAAGCACTATAGAGCCTAGACTCTCTATACACTCTATATTCTCTGAAGTATAAACATTTCTTTATCTTAAAAATATAGTGAAGAGAAAATATCTAGATATTCAAACACAATGTTATTTCAAACATAGAAAATGTGCAATTGAAACAAATGAAAGAGAGTTTCTAGAAAACAGCAGCTCAGATTTCTAAGCAGAAGTTAAGTAGGACTTTTGGCAGTCTCACAGTGCAAGGAAGCAAACTAAGCAAACTGATGTTCAGGGCCAGCCAAGGAAAAGGAGTCCTTGTAAATACTATAACATTTTATTTAAAACCACTGTAAGAGAATGCCCTAGAAATACAGATGAGTTATAAATATATCTGCCTTACAAAGACTGGAATTCACATAAAATCACTTCAAAACATATAAAACTTAAGATGATCTGTCTCAACTCTAACTGCTTAACAGAAGCGAAAATAAGTCCACTCAGGAGGTAGACAATATCATTCCTAAGTATAATTTTTCATATGCAGTGTCTATCATTCAACCAAAAGTTATCAAGCAAAAGGAAACAGGGATAAGAAAGAAAACAGGTGATCAAGATATTGGATTTATCAGGCTATGACTTTTAAATGACTTTTAAAATTAACTACGTTTCTAAGGTTATTTTTAAAAATTAGTGAGAATTTTTTAAATATAAATTTATTTATTTTAATTGGAGGTTAATTATTTTACAATATTGTATTGGTTTTGCCATACATCAACATGAATCCACCACAGGTTTATACATGTGTTCCCCATCCTGAACCCCCTCCCTCCTGCCTCCCCGTACCATCCCTCTGGGCCATCTCAGTGCACCAGCCCCAAGCATCCAGTATCATACATTGAATCTGGACTGGTGTTTGTTTCATATATGATATTATACATGTTTCAATGCCATTCTCCCAAATCATCCCACCCTCTCCCTCTCCCACAGAGTCCAAAAGACTGTTCTTACATCTGTGTCTCTTTTGCTGTCTTGCATACAGGATTTTTATAAGAGAACTGGAACCCATGAAAAAGAATTAAGTGAAAATTTGAGAACTGAAAAATACCATAATTAAAATTGAGAACTCAAAGGATGTGCTTCAGAGCAGATCAGACACTGCTGAAACATGTACAAGTGATCTGGAGGATATGAAGTAGAAAATATCCAGAGCTGTGAGGTGTCTGAGATTTTACCCTACTTGCAAGTTATCTTGCCACAGTTTCATGAATGCTGGTAGGGTATATGAGACTCCTGGGTAAGAGATAAAGGATAGTTTACTGTTCACAGTACTATAGTTGCCAGAAAAACAATATTTGGGCCAGTTCTCCCATTCCAATTCCCATGGCTAAACAAAAGGGTTAGTTAATGTAAAGATGGGCACAATAAAGGACAGAAATGGTATGGACCTAACAGAAGGATAGGATATTAAGAAGAGGTGGTAAGAATATACAGAACTATACAAAAAAAGATCTTCAAAACTCAGATAACAATGACGGTGTGATCACTCACCAAGAATCAGACATCGTGGAATGCGAAGTCAAGTGGGCCTTAGAAAACATCACTACGAACAAAACTACTGGAAATGATGGAATTCCAGTTGAGCTATTTCAAATCCTAAAAGATGATGCTATGAAAGTGCTGCACTCAATATGCCAGCAAATTTGGAAAACTCAGCAGTGGCCACAGGACTGGAAAAGGTCAGTTTTCATTCCAATCCCAAAGAAAGGCAATGCCAAAGAATGGTTCAACTACTGTACAATTGTACTCTCTCACACACTAGCAAAATAATATTCAAAATTCTCTAAGCCAGGCTTCAACTGTACACGAACTAAGAACTTCCAGATGTTCAAGTTGCATTTAGAAAAGGCAGAGGAAGCAGAGATCAAATTGCCAACATCCACTGGATCATCAAAAAACCAAGAGAGTTCCAGAAAAACATCTACTTCTGTTTTATGGACTCTGCCAAAGCCTTTGACTGTGTGGATCACAACAAACTGTAAAATTCATGAAGAGATGGGAATACCAGACCAGCTGACCTGCCTCTTGAAAAATCTGTATGCAGGTCAAGAAGCAAGAGTTATAACTAGGCATGGAATAAGACTGGTTCCAAATTGGGAAAGGAGTATATCATCAAGGCTATATATTGTCATTCTGCTTATTTAACTTCTACGCAAAGTATATCATGTGAAATGTCGGGCTGGATGAAGTACAGTTGGAATAAAGATTGCCAGGAGAAATATCAGTAACTTCAGATATGCAGATGACACCACCCTTATGGTACAAAGTAAAGATGAACTAAAGAGCCTCTTGATGAAAGTGAAAGAGGACAGTGAAAAAGTTGGCTTAAAGCTCAACATTCAGAAAACGAAGATCATGGCATGCAGTCCAATCATTTCATGACAAATAGATGGGGAAACAATGGAAACAGTGACAGACTATTTTGGGGGCTCAAAAATCACTGGAGATGGTGACTGCAGCCATGAAATTAAAAGATGCTTACTCCCTGGAAGAAAAGCTATGATCGACCTAGACAGCATATTAAAAAGCAGAGACATTACTTTGCCAATAAAGGTCCATCTAGTCAAAGCTATGTTTTTCCAGTAGTCATGTATGGATGTGAGACCTGGACTATAAAGAAAGCTGAGTGCTGAAGAATTGGTGCTTTTGAACTATAGTGTTGGAGAAGACTCTTGATAGTCCTTTGGACTGCAAAGAGATCCAACCAGTCTATCCTAAAGGAAATCAGTCCTGAATATTCATTGAAAGTATTGATGCTGAAGCTGAAGCCCCAATACTTTGGGTACCTGATGTGAAGAACTGACTCACTAGAAAAGACCCTGATGCTGGGAAAGAATGAAAGTGGGAAGAGAAGGGGACAACAGAGGATGAAATGATTGGATGGCATCACTGACTTGATGGACATGAATTTGAGTAAGCTCCAGGAGTTAGTGATGGACAGGGAGGCCTGGCGTGCTGCAGTCCATGGGGCCACAAAGAGTCGGACACAACTAAGTAACTGAACTGAACTGAAATTTGCACATGCAGTGGGTTTTGTTACCAGAGAGAAACCCTGAAACAGGGAACCTAATATCTTTCATAATGGACAATAACATGTATAGCTATTGTTCCAGAGGAGAGACTGCCTCCATCTTCCAAGCTTGTTTGCCATACAAACATCCTTCAAAAGACAATACAGAACAAAAGTTAGCCTGTGTTTCACTTCATACAACATGCAGAAATGCAAGAGATCTGTGGAGAACTGTGTTCCTATAGACTGAAGCAGTGAGTCAGAGGATAGAAAATATGAGAAAAAGTATGTAAGAGATTTGGGACCTAGTGTAAAAGTCTAGCATATTAGCTCACTTGTAAATTGAAATTCCAGAAAGAGAGGAGAGGAAAAAAGAAGAGAAGCAACAGCTAAGAATTTTTCAAAATGGATTTAAGACATCAAGCTACACATTCAAGAATTACTATGGACAATAAGCAGGATAAATTCAAAGAAGACGACATTCATGCCTATCACAATCATACTGCTGAAAGACAAATACAAAATGTTTAAAACAGAGGAATAAAAAGACATCATTCAAAGAAGCAAAAATAAAATAGACAGCCGAATTAAAGAAACTGAAGGGATCCAGAAGACAATGGAACGACATTTTTAAAGTGCTCAAAGAAAATAACTAGTAACCTAGAATTCTATGCCCAGCAAAACTCCTTTTAAAAAATAGGGTAAAATGATGACATTTCCAGACAAGCAAACCAAAGGGGGCTTCTTAAGCCATAAAGATAATAATGCCAGATGAAAGTGTGGAAATGCAAGATGCCAAATAATATCAAGGAAAGGGCAAACTGACATTTACAAATCAATTATAGTAATGACTTGTAGGCTTTTAAATATTTGAAGGAGGAGATAGGCATAGTCTGATGACCTTTCACTGACTGGAAAGAGATAAGAGCATTAATTTGTATCAGACTCTAAGAATTGAGAAATGCAAAAGGTAATCTCTTGGAAAACTACTGAAAGAATGTGTGCATGCATGCTAAGTCACTTCAGTCATGTCTGACTCTTTCAGACGCTATGGACTATAGTCCACCAGGCTCCTCTGTCCATGGTAAGAATGGTCCAGGCAAGAATACTGGAGTAGGTTGCCATGCCCTCCTCTAGGGGAATCGTCCTAAACCAGGGATTGAACCCATGTCTCTTATCTCCTTCACTGACAGGCAGGTTCTTTACCACTAGTGCCTGCATAACTGAAAAGCTAATATTAGGGAAGAAATAGAGTAATAATTTTAAAAACTTCACTGTCCTCTAAAAAAAGTAATGAGAGTATTATTTTGAAAAGGAAATGTATCCAGTGATACAAATAGAAAATAAATAGTGAAAGAAAGAAAGAAAGTGAAGTTGCTCAGTCATGTCTGACTCTTTGCGACCCCATGGACTATAGCCTACCAGGTTCCTCTGTCCATGGGATTCTCCAGGCAAGAACACTGGAGTGGGTTGCCATTTCCTTCTCCAGGGAATCTTCCCAACCCAGGGATCGAACCCAGGTCTCCTGCATTGCAGGCAGACACTTTAACCTCTGAGCCACTAGGGAAGCCCAAATTTAAACTCAAATAGATAATTACATTAACCATAAGCAAAGTAAAGGAATGAGACAAGTGATGGGTAAATAACGAACAAGAATGAGTAAGCTCCAGCAGACAAAGCACCAAGGACTGCATGAAAGTGGACACAGAGCAGGAAAGGACTCAGACCTAACTCGAGGGGCAGGTTGCTGAGGAGGGGAGGGACTACATCAGGGGACTTACCTGTCTGGGATAGCCATTCCAAACTTCCCACAGGTCATAGACCCAAGGTTTCTGAAAAAGCAAGGAACCAAGAGAAACTGTTCAGAGTCAAAGGCTGATTTCAGCAAAAACCTAAGCCCTTCCTGATGTCGCTGACAGGGAGAAAACATGCACAGTAAGATACTTTCATCACATTCCTGCTCCCCCAGCAGTATTTCCCTTCTTCCGCAGGTATTTCTACTTGTTCTTATACAACACCTCTGTGATATGCAAGAGTTCTAGTGAGTCTGGGATCGATAATAGTCCTGATTCTCAAAGGAAATTATTTATTTCAAACAAGTGCCTCTTCTAATGAAATTGTTTCTGGGCCAATTAGATTACTGCTTCCATAGCAATAAAAAATCTTGAAATATTCATAGCAATAAAATATCTTAAGCGAAATCTTAAAAGAATCTTTAGAGACATCTTCAAAAGCTAGTTATCTTTTTTTTTGTTAATAATTTACTATTAATTTTATATATCACTTAATGAGATAATCATTTAATAATTATTTTAACAGACAATGTGAAGGGAATATGATATGGAGAGATTTGATTTCTGATGGGCAAGTAATGAAAGTCTTCATAAACAAGTGATTAGTGTGAGTAGAGGTTTAAAAGCTGGTTACCTTATTGAAAGTATATCTCAAGGGATTCATAAACAGGAATTTTTTAAATTAAAGACAAATTACAGTCAAAGATATATCAGAAAGAAAACTTACATCATAAGAAATGCAATTCCAGCAATGGTAATAATTAGGTAAAATGTAAATCGCCAGCTGCCAAAAGAAATAAAACACTTGTTAAGGTGATTGCTATCTGAGGAGAAAAACATTTTGTATAACACTTTGGAAAGAATGCACATTCTGGAGTCAGAAAAATCTAAGTTAATATTCTGATTCTGCCATTTGTTGGATGGCTAAAAGTTCAAGTATGTCACTTAACTCAAGGAGCCTTAATTTCTTCATCCATAAGATGAAAAAAACAAAACTTACCTCCAAATGTAAAAATATTGAAGATAACTTATGAAAAATTATGATATAGTGTCTGGTATGAAGTAAGCAACCAGTGTTAGCTATTGTTACTATTAACATGCCTAGCCTAGTTCCTAACACACAATAAATGATATTTGATAATCAGTTCAGTTCAATGCAGTCACTCAGTTGTGTCCGGCGCTTTGGGACCCCATGGACTGCAACACGCCAGGCCTCCATGTCCATCACCAGCTCCCAGAGTTTGCACAGACTCACATCCATTGAGTTGGTGATGCCATCTAACTCAGATTCATCCTCTGTCGTCCCCTTCCCCTGCCTTCAATCTTTCCTGGTATCAGGGTCTTTTCAAATGAGTCAGTTCTTTGCATCAGATGGCCAAAGTATTGGAGCTCCATATTAAAAAGCAGAGACATTACTTTGCCAACAAAGGTCCATCTGGTCAAGGCTATGGTTTTTCCGGTAGTCATGTATGGATGTGAGAGTTGGACTATAACGAAAGTTGAGCACTGAAGAATTGATGTTTTTGAACTGTGGTGTTGGAAAAGACTCTTGAGAGTCCCTTGGACTGCAAGTAGATGCAACCAGTCCATCCTAAAGGAGATCAGTCCTGAGTGTTCAATGGAAGGATTGATGCTGAAGCTGAAACTCCAATACTCTGGTCACCTGATGCCAAGAGCTGACTCATTTGAAAAGACCCTGAAGCTGGGAAAGATTGAGGGCAGAAGGAGAAGGGGATGACAGAGAATCAGATGGTTGGGTGGCATCACTGATGCCAATGAGTTTGGAATGAGTCTGGGTAGGCTCTGGGAATTGGTGATGGACAGGGAGGCCTGGCATGATGCAGTCCATGGGAATACAAAGAGTTGGACATGAATGAGCAATTGAACTGAACTAAACTAGAGGCCATTCCTCAGTTCACACAGCCAAGCAGTGACACAGTCAAGTCAGTAACATAGGTCTTTGAACCCTGAATCCAGTAGTGTTTTTGGAAAACTGTCACTGCTTCTAAGCTTCATGATGGTTTTCCTTCATGGCTTGTTTTGATTAAGGAAAAAATGTAGGGTTCAATTACTCAGAAAGTTGAGCCACAAAGTGAGCCAGTTGAGACTTGTTCCCACTTGTTTCATTTACTGTTGGTTCAACAAAGCCACGTGCTTAAATGTAGAGAGCATTTCCTTGATCCTTAATTATTCTGACCAAACAAGAAGTACAAAAATGAGATGATGAGATGTGCCAGGCCCAAAGGAAGCCATAGGCGCGGTGGCACATCTCCTATCATTTGTGTCTGAAACATGTATTGATCTCTTAATCTCGTTTCAGGAACCATGCTAAGCATACCTGTGTGATGCCATATTTTCTTCTTTACAACAAGCTTATGAAGTAGCTCCTTTTGTGGGTTGTTGCTTGGTTCTCACAACAATACTAAAATGTAGATGAGATGAAAACTAAAGAATGCTAAACTTGAGAAAGATCACATAATTTACCCAAGACTGTATAGTAACGATTAGTATTGTTGCTCAGTCACTAAGTCATGCGACTCCACGGACTGCAGCATGCCAGGCTTCCCCGTCCACTGTCTCCCGGAGTCTGCCCAAATTCAGGTCCATTGAGTCGGTGATAACCTCCAACCATCTCATCCTCTGCTTCTTGCTTCTCCTTTTGTTTCTAATCCTTCCCAGGATCAGGATCTTTTCCAATGAGTCAGCTTGCTGCATCAGATGGCCAAAGTATTACAGCTTCAGCACCAGTCCTTCCAATAAATATTCAGGGTCGATTTCTTTTAAGACTGAATGGTTTGATCTTGCAGTCCAAGGGACTGTCAAGGGATTTCTCCAGCACCACAATTCAAAAGCATCAATTCTTTGGTCTTCTTTATGGTCCAACTCTCACATCCATACATGACAAATGGAAAAAACATAGCTTTGACTATAAAGACCGTTGTTGGCAAAGTGATATCGCTGCTTTTTAATATACTGTCGAGGTTTGTCATGACTTTTTTTCCAAGTAGCAAGCATCTTTTAATTTCATGGCTGCAGTCACCATCCACAGTGATACCAGAACCCAAGAAAATAAAATCTGTCCCAATCAGATGCAAGAGTAAAATCCAAGTTTCACATCTTCCCAGACCAGCCCTATCAAGTCTATTATACTATTCCAGGGGTTCTCAAAGTCAGGGATCTCTGACATCAAACACTTTCACAATGATAATGAAATGTTATTTGTCTTATTTCTTACTCTCATTTCCTCCCGAGTGTCCAGTGGCATTTCCCAGAGGCTACATGTCCTGTGATGGTATCCTTGCTCTGATAGTGATGACATATGTGCTTGTGTAGTCTTATATTTTAATTTCCATTTCTAGTACAGTAGACATCAATAGGTATAACTCACACAAGCAGATGCTCTTTGGGGTCTGTAATAGCTTTTAAGAGAACAAAGGGGTCCTGAAACCAAAAAGCTTGGGAGCAGCTGTGCTTCACTAATTGTGAAGCAACTGACTGTGCTTCACTAATTTTCCTTGCTTCAGATGAACCTAAGGTAGTAAAATGTCCTTTTTTCCAGGAATGGCTGAGACAAACATAATTGTGAGGGAGGGAAAAAAAACCTCTTGGAAAAAACCAAATTGACTAGTTAGACACAGATGGCAAAGTTGAAAGATGAAAAGAAGGCCTGCTGAGTGAGATCAGGGAGGAGCTGGATAGCGGGACCTTGGGCAACATGAGACAGGACAAACATGGTTCTCCATGGTGGCGGGGCAGGATGGAGAAGGTGGTAGACCTGCCCAGTGGCCAGCTGGGCAAGTGGCAGTCCACCCAGCAGGAGGACAGTGCCTCCCACCAGCACGAGACACACCAGGTACTTGGAAATTGTGTGTGTACGTGCTTAGTCATGTTGGACTCCTTGTGACTTCATGGACTATAGCCTGCCAGGCTCCTTTATCCATGAAACTTTCCAGGCAAGAATATTGGAGCAGGTTACTACTCCTCTTCCAGGGGATCTTCCCACCCCAAGGACTGAACCTGCATCTCTTATGTCTCCTGCATTGGCAGGCAGATTCTTTACCACTGAGCCACTGGGAAAGCCCACTTGGAAACTGTTTGGTGTTTAGTTAAATTTCTCATTGTTAAAAAGAAAAGTGATCAGTTAATACTGAATCTCATTTTAAAATGAAGGATTCACTATGGATTAAAATCCTGAATGCTATAAAACAGGGCTTAGGGGTCACCCTTACAGAAAGTAATCAAGGAAACAATACACTGAACTTAAGGTGTTCAGAGATTAACCATCCTGGTATTGTGGAGAAGTGTTGGCCTGTTGGAGAATAATTTGTAAGATTCTTTGTTGGGGAATAAATTTCCTGAAGAAGCACGCTGGGCTGTGATGGACCGTGCAGAAGCACAGCCGAGAGGAGCTACCCCTTGCCGAAGGTCAGAGGCAGTGACTGAGAGTGCCAGGCTGCGTCGGCACAGGAGCGGCCAAAAGAAGCTACCTCACATCCTAGGTCAGGGGCAGTGGCTGAGAGGTGCTACCACATGCCCAAGGTCAGGGGAGGCGGCTGTGAGGAGCAACCCCACATCCAAGGTCAGGAGGGGTGGCGGTAGGAGATACCCGTCGTCCAAGGTAAGGAGCAGCAGCTGACATTGCAGGTCAGGGAATGCCAGGTCACTGCCCCTGACCTATGGCGAGGGGTAGCTCCTCTCGGCCACACTTCTGTGTGATCCATCACAGCTGGCGCACTTCTGTGTGGTCTGTCACAGCCATGAGGAAATACCCCATGTCCAAAGTAAAAGAAACCCAGGTAAGATGGCAGGTGTTGCAAGAGGGTATCAGAGGGTAGATACACTGAACCATAATAACATAAAACTAGCCAATCTGATCACATGGACCACAGCCTTGCCTAACTCAGTGAAACTAAGCTATGCCGTGGGGGGCCACCCAAGAAGCGAGGGTCACGGTGGGGCAGTCTGAAAGAACGTGGTCCACTGGAGAAGGGAATGGCAAACCACTTCAGTATTCTTGCCTTCAGAACCCCATGAACAGTATGAAAAGGCAAAACAATAGGATACTGAAAGGGGAACTCCCCAGGTCGGTAGGTGCCCAATATGCTAATGGAGATCAGTGGAGAAATAATTCCAGAGAGAATGAAGGAATGCAGCCAACAAAAACAATACCCAGCTGTGGATGTGACTGGTGATAGAAGCTGTGGATGTGACTGGTGACCGATGCTGTAAAGAGCAATATTGCATAGGAACAGGGAATGTCAGGTCCATGAATCAAGACAAATTGGAAGTGGTCAAACAAGAGATGGCAAGAGTGCACGTCGACATTCTAGGAATCAGCAAACTAAAATGGACATGAATGGGTGAATTTAACCCACATGATCATTATATCTACTATTGTGGGCAAGAATCCCTTAGAAGAAATGGAGTAGCCATCATGGTCAACAAAAGAGTCTGAAATGCAGTACTTGGAAGCAATCTCAAAAACAACAGAATGATCTCTGTTTATTTCCAAGGCAAGCCATTCACTATCACGGTAATCCAAGTTTATGTCCCGACCAGTAACACCAAAGAGGCTGAAGGTGAACGGTTCTATGAAGACCTACAAAACCTTCTAGAACTAACATTCAGAAAAGATGTCCTTTTCATTATGGGGGACTGGAATACAAAAGTAGAAAGTCAAGAAATACCTCGAGTAACAGGCAAATTTGGCCTTGGGAGTACAGAATGAAGCAGGGCAAAGGCTAATACAGTTTTGCCAAGAGAACGCACTGGTCATAACAAACACTCTCTTCCAACAACACAAGAGAAGACTCTACACATGGACATTACCAGATGATCAACACCGAAATCAGACTGATTATATACTATGCAGCCAAAGATGGAGAAGCTCTATACAGTCAGCAAAAACAAGACTGGGAACTGACTACAGCTCAGATCATGAACTCCTTATTGCCAAATTCAGACTTAAATTGAAGAAAGTGGGGAAAACCACTAGACCATTCAGGTATGACCTAAATTTAATCCCTTATGACTGTACAATGGAAGTGAGAAATAGATTTAAGGGACTAGATCTGATAGACAGAGTGCCTGATGAACTATGGATGGAGGTTCCTGACATTGTATAGGAGACAGGGATCAAGACCATCCCCATGGAAAAGAAATGCAAAAAAAAAGCAAAATGGCTATCTGAGGAGGCCTTAAAAATAGCTGTGAAAAGAAAGAAGCAAAAAGCAAAGGCGAAAAGGAAAGATATAAACATCTGAATGCAGAGTTCCAAAGGATAGAAAGAAGAGATAAGAAAGCCTTCTTCAGTGATCAATGCAAAGAAACAGAGGAAAACAACAGAATGGGAAAGACTAGAAATCTCTTCAAGAAAATTAGCAATACCAAGGGAACATTTCATGCAAAGATGGGCTCGATAAAGGACAGAAATTGTATGGACCTAACAGAAGCAGAGGCCTGGTATGCTGTGATTCATGGGGTCGCAAAGAGTCGGACATAAATGAGTGACTGAACTGAACTGAACAGAAGTAGAAGATTTTAAGAAGAGGTGGCAAGAATACAGAGAAGAACTGTACATAAAAAGAGCTTCACGACCAAGATAATCAAGAGGGTGTGATCATTATCTAGAGCCAGGCATCCTGGAAGGTGAAATCAAGTGGGCCTTAGAAAGCATCACTACGAACAAAGCTAGTGGAGGTGATGGCATTCCAGTTGAGCTATTTCAAATCCTCAAAGATGATGCTGTCAAAGTGCTGCATTCAATATGCCAGCAAATTTGGAAAACTCAGCAGTGGCCACAGGATTGGAAAAGGTCAAGTTTCATTCCAATCTCAAAGAAAGACAATGCCAAAGAATGCTCAAACTACCGCACAATTGCACTCGTCTCACACGCTAGTAAAGTAATGCTCAAAATTCTCCAAGCCAGGCTTCAGCAATACATGAATTGTGAACTTCCAGATGTTCAAGCTGATTTTAGAAAAGGCAGTGGAACCAGAGGTCAAATTGCCAACATCCACAGGATGATGGAAAAAGCAAGAAAGTTCCAGAAAAACATCTATTTCTACTTTATTGACTATGCCAAAACCTTTGACTGTGTGGATCACAGTAAGTTGTGGAAAATTCTGAAAGAAATGGGAATACCAGACCACCTGACCTGCCTCTTGAGAAATCTGTAGGCAGGTCAGGAAGTAACAGCTGGAACTGGACATGGAACAACAGACTGGTTCCAAACAGGAAAAGGAGTATGTCAAGGCTGTATATTGTCACGCTGCTTATTTAACTTATATGCAGAGTACATCATGAGAAACGCTGGACTGAAAGAAACACAAGCCGGAATCAAGATTGCCAGGAGAAATATCAATAACCTCAGATATGCAGATGACACCACCCTTATGGCAGAAAGTGAAGAGGAACTAAAAAGCCTCTTGATGAAAGTAAAAGAGGAGAGTGAAAAAGTTGGCTTAAAGCTCAACATTCAGAAAACGAAGAACATGGCATCTGGTCCCATCACTTCATGGGAAATAGATGGGAAAAACAGTGGAAACAGTGTCAGACTTTATTTCTGGGGGCTCCAAAATCACTGCAGATGGTGATTGCAGCCATGAAATTAAAAGACGCTTACTCCTTGGAAGGAAAGTTATGATCAACCTAGATAGCATATTTAAAAGCAGAGATATTACTTTGCCAACAAAGGTTCATCTAGTCAAGACTATGGTTTTCCCAGCAGTCATGAATGGATATGAGAGTTGGACTGTGAAGAAAGCTGAGCACCGAAGAATTGATGCTTTTGAACTGTGGTGCTAGAGAAGACTCTTGAGAGTCCCTTGAACTGCAAGGAGACCAAGCAGTCCATCCTAAAGGAGATCAGTCCTATGTGTTCATTGGAAGTACTCATGTTGAGGCTGAAACTTCAATACTTTGGCCACCTCATGTGAAGAACTGACTCACTGGAAAAGACCCTGATGCTATGAGGGATTGGGGGCAGGAGGAGAAGGGGACCACAGAGGATGAGATGGCTGGATGGCATCACCGACTCAAAGGATATGAGTTTGTGTGAACTCTGGGAGTTGGTGATGGACACAGAGGCCTGGCATGCTGTAATTTATGGGGTTGCCAAGAGTCAGACATGACTGAGTGACTGAACCGAACTGGTTTCCTGAGATTTCCAAAATGCCTGGGCTAGGTATGTCTTGCTCTGTTTCCTGTAGCATATCTCACAGCTGAGGGAATAAAGTGCAGTCTCTACACTATTAAAGAGTTTGGCATTTTGCTTTAGTTTATTTGGCAATGGCAACCCACTCCAGTACTCTTGCCTGGCAAATCCCATGGACGGAGGAGCCTGGTAGGCTGCAGTCCATGGGGTCGCTAGGAGTTAGATACAACTGAGCGACTTCACTTTCACCTTTCACTTTCATGCATTGGAGAAGGAAATGGCAACCCACTCCAGTGTTCTTGCCTGGAGAATTCCAGGGATGGGGGAGCCTGGTGGGCTGCCGTCTATGGGGTCGCTCAGAGTCGGACACGACTGAAGTGACTTAGCAGTAGCAGCATAATAACTTTTAACAGTTCACTGACATATGTCATTTGTGACACTGCTAAACAATAAGGTAAAGCTTAAATTTCATTTGTGGGTTCACTTCAAGTGCCTAAATACAGTGTACTGCTTCCTGTCTTTGCCTTACTTAAAATATGCTGCCCTCAAATCATGCTTTCTTTTCTTGCGGAAATCTGACCCGTCCCTCAAGGTCCAGCTTTGCCTGACCTCTAGAAAGCCTTTGTCTAATGCATACCTGGTGGGCTGCCGTCTATGGGGTCGCTCAGAGTCGGACACGACTGAAGTGACTTAGCAGTAGCAGCATAATAACTTTTAACAGTTCACTGACATATGTCATTTGTGACACTGCTAAACAATAAGGTAAAGCTTAAATTTCATTTGTGGGTTCACTTCAAGTGCCTAAATACAGTGTACTGCTTCCTGTCTTTGCCTTACTTAAAATATGCTGCCCTCAAATCATGCTTTCTTTTCTTGCGGAAATCTGACCCGTCCCTCAAGGTCCAGCTTTGCCTGACCTCTAGAAAGCCTTTGTCTAATGCATGCAGCCCTGCTGACACCATCTCCTCTGAATGCCCGGAGTGCATCTGAACATGACTATAGAGTATGTGCCATATATAGGCTCTGTGTAGACTGTGGCCTCTGTGTAGACCACGTGCCATTGGATGGAATGGAACAACAGATGTTGTAGTTTCATAAGTGATAGTCTTATTTCCCTGATTAGTTGCTTTGGGCCAGTGACATACTTTCCACTTCTACTTCCCTCTGAAAATCTACATGTCCACAGGATCAGGATAGTTCCACATACTATGAAGATGGTCCACACAACCCTCTGCATTGCCTGATGATTGATAATGGCAACTCATAATTCCCTTCCCTAACCTGAACTTTGTGGCTGACTCTCGGCAGACTCACTGACAGCCAGACTCCCAATGTTAAACTCTTCTGATCCAGTTACTTGACATGTGGGGCCCCTGCTTCTGAGAGGTCAGCATTAGATAGCAGGGGCCACACAGGAGTCAGAATATCTGAGGGCAACAGGTCCCCCAACAGCAGGCGACCTTGACCAAGTACATAAACTAGATCATGTGCAGTTTCTCATTTCTCAAACAAGGCCAGCCCTGCTTTCCCTGACTGCCCCACACTGTGAGAGGCAGGGAGGATCAAACCAAGATTACTTATAAACTGTAAGGCACTATGATTTATAAGAAATTACTATACTCCTTCACTGGAGTATGATTCAGCTCTGAGGGAGAGACTTAGTCCCTGCTTGGGACTTTATTTAAGATAAGGGTCATTTGCTAGAGAGGATAAATGATAACAGAAAAACAGGAAGATGTAACGTGAAACCGGTTCCACTTTGTAGTGTTTTGTAGTGATCGTCAAGAGAGATTCACCTGGACCAAGCTGACACAGTGGCAACACAGTATTAACTAATCTTGCAAGGGCTAAAACTCAGAGATAAACAGTTAGAAAACAAACCAGGTCATACACCTCCAGCTACTGTGGGAAAGGCTGAATAGAAGCCCATGATGAGAAAAAAAAAAGTTTATCTCCAAGACACTATGAGACTATATCACTAGTCTCACAGTTGGATGACTGTACTCAGGAATGTACAGGTAGTTAAAGAGAGTCATTAAAGTTTAGCCTCTCTCAGGTTTGATATTTTTGAGAGTCTTATACCAAATCCCAATCTGTTTCACCATCAAAACAAATATATCTGGTGAAAGTCATTAGGCAATCTGAGGATCTTAAGAAATAGGCAAAATGAAGGAATGCTACTGGTGTGTAGAATGTGGCATGACACACAACCAACTAACATTTATTGGTCTGGATGTAAAGAAGAACAACAAAGCAACAGGAATGACCTAGACCCTCATTTTGGCACAAGTGTCAATTTTTGCCACCAAGGGAGTAACCTAAAGTACTATAATCCTCTGAGGAAGAGGAAAAAGCAGAATTTTAATAAAGCCAAAAATAAGTGTGATACAGTCACACTGCCCTCGGAATGCATCTGAAGTAGCCAGCTATGCAAAAACTCTATGTGGTGCCCAGTCCATCCAGACCTCCTGCTAAACAAGTGGGGAAACTGAGAGGAACTGGTTGTCCAGTCCACAAGCAGGAGTAGGGTAAGAGTCGAGTTGAGACAGAAAGAAGTCCTCTCCACCAGTACTGAGAGAAGAGGACAGTGCCCTCTCAGACCTTCTCTGCTTTTATAATGTGACAGAATAACTATAATGTGATTAGAAACAGGCACTAGTCTGGTGAGCTAGGGCCAAATGCTACCCTAGAAAAGATAAACACTAGTTAAGACATTTTTATGATTTTTCTGGACTTCAAGGTAAGTACATAATATCTCGTGCTTAAGTGAGACAGTTCATATCTTACCTTGTTTGATAAAGAAGGAAAGTGAAGCACAAGAGGTGGATAAGTGGCCAGTATCAAACTCTTGATTGGTAAGTGATAGAGCAGGCTCAAACCCTTCTGCTGCTGCAACCTCAGGATTCTTTCTGAGATGACTGTTCTGCTCCATACAAACAGTACCATTTCAAAAGCTTTAACTATCCTTCTTACCAAGATTCCTGGAATTTCTTCATCTTGCAAGGCCTATCTTGATTCTGCCGACTCCTAAACCATCTTTCAACCTGGCGCTCTGTCAAGTTACACTTCTTTGCCAGTCCATAAATATCAGTCTGAAAGGGGATGAAACAAATGAGTGAGTGCTTAAGAGCAGAGTAGGCTGGCAGGCAAGCAAGGGACACTGAGACTGAGTTACATGCATTTGTGCACTGGAGATGAGAGAGATTCTATATTAAACCTTGGGCCAGTGCATTTCCCCTGTTGTTCATGGAATCACACACACCCATCCCAAAACAGAGACAATGTTAATTCCCAGAAAACTCAGTTGCTAAGAAAGACCAATTCTCCATAAGTTGGTAGCAACCCATACATTCAAGTTCCATACATGGCTCACTTCTTCAGCCAATTTTATTTAGGGCCTACTAGGTTCCACGTAGAGTAGTATAGTTTAAGATGTCAGTCAAACCCAATCTCTGTATTTTTTCCTGTGAGAAAAATGCAACTCCAAGAGTTTTAACAGTTTGTCCAAGACCTAAAACTAGTAGCAAAGTGAGGATATGAACTTAGGCTCCTGCCCTTTCTGTCATTTCATACAATGTTTCTAATAGATCCAAAACTTTCACATTTAATCATATGCACAGCCTATTTCGGAGAAGAAAATGGCAACCCACTCCAGTACTCTTGCCTGGAGATACCATAGACAGATGAGCCTGGCTGGCTACAGTCTACAGGGTTGCACAGAGTCGGACATGACTTAGCGACTAAACAACAACAGCAGCATATTTTAAACCAACCTTAAATAATTCCAATTGTAAAAAATAAGGATTGCAGATTATAAGAATGATGACTGCTTCTCTTCTGGAAGGCAGAAGTTGCAGGTTATGGTTTACAATTGAAAACAATGTGGATGATAGATTTGCTCAAAGATCACAAATGTGAAGCTCTCCCAGGGCTAAACAAGAACCCAAAATGACTGACAGAAGCAGCTCTGCTTCCTGGTGGTATTTTAAGCTGTGTTCTTTCAACACAGGCATGTTTTATATGCTAAACCTACAGTACTTTCCACTTCCACAAGGAAATAATTTCTGTAATTTTTTTAAGATACCAGTCTTCTTGATCTTTCATTTTGCACTGCTAAGTATAAGAAATATTTCAGTTTACTCCTAACTTAACGCATGTTCAGTCGCTTCAGTCGTGTCTGACTCTTTGCAACCCTATGACTGTAGCTCACCAGGCTCCTCTGTCCATGGGATTCTCCAGGCAAGAACACTGGAGTGGCTGCCATTCTGTTCTTCAGGGGATCCTCCTGATCCAGAGATAACTGCAAGCCTAAAGAAAGCAAAACAAAACGTAGACAAGACATATTATAGTGTTTCCCTGTAAACTGTCATCTCTAATACTATTATTTTATAGGCCAAGGTTTCACCTCCTGTTCTATGTTGATTTGGTTTGTTTTTGTGTTTTTGATGGCCCAAAATTGGCAGCTACTCATTGGTGAGTATTTCCTGCAGGCATTGTGCTTGGCACTGAAGATCTGAATGAACAAGATTAGTATTTACGGGGCCTCTCCTTCATGAGGTAAAGCCTGTCTGGTAAGAAAGTCAGAAAATGCAACAAAGAATTCTAATAAATTATGATGAGCACTGAAAGAGAGGAAGGTCAGGGTACCATGGGACCTAACTTTATGTAGGCAATTCCTGGAAGTTACACTATGCTAAACCCTGAAAAATGTCCCAAGAAGGAGAAGATGAAGAAGGGAAGTGTCCTGGCAGCATGTGAAGTCATCTGGGGATGAGAGCATAGAGGAACTGGGAGCACTCAAAGGACACAAAGAGGTCTTGCAGGGTAGAAACATACAGACAGGTGAGGAGGAAGGATGTGGCCAGGGCCACAGCAAGGAGAGCCTTGCCTGGAATTTATCTGTAGGTTACAGAATGTTTGCATTTTGAAAGCTTCCTCTTGCAGTGTGTGAAGTATGAAGCACCAGGAATGAATGGAGGTGGAGAGTGTTTACTTTGCCCTGTTATCCTTGACCTCTCTCAGTGAGGTCCCCACAGCAAGGACCTCGCACTCCAGATGGGACAAGTTTGGAGGTCTGGATGCACTCTCCCAGGCAGAACCAAACTTGTCACAGCCCTATCACAGGAGGAGAGAACATGGCAGGTTTTGAGGCAACAGAATGCAGTAGGAATGGCAGGGAACTAGAAACAGAAGATTGAATTCTGCTACTTCCTAGCTCTGCAGCCTTGAGCTGTGTGCTCTGACCCACTGTGGAAAATGGGGCATTGACAATGAGCGGTTGCCCTCTGTCTCGTGGGAGTGATTTAGGATCTCGGGGCTCTATCTAATCATCTATCATGTGCTACATCAATGCTAGAGATTATGGCTGAACACAAAAAGGAGACCACAGACTGAAAATCACTTCAAAAAACAGTATTCCTCTACTTCTAAAATAATTTGTAAGCATGAATAGATTCCCCCAAACAGAAGATATAATTCAATCCTATTGCTTACACCATAGCAGAACATATTCTGAAATACAGCAGCACTATATTCTGTACCTTCTGAGACTGAAGGGCTCTGGGTCCAGTTTGACTGTTTTAAAAGTTTTATTCATTCAATCATTCACAAATGTTTACTGAGCCTCTACTCACTAGTGCCAGTCACTATTCTAGGCACTGGAGATTCAGCAATAAGCAAAGTCCCTGTTCTCACAGTAGAATTTTGCCAGATCTGAGAACAATACAATTTTACTACCTCATCATTTCTACAGATACCTGATGAATAAATGCATCTAGAAGATGGTGATCAAACATAATTTGAAGCATTTTTCCTGACTTGGAGCACAAACGAATCTTATTTAAAATCTTGACAACACTGGCCTCATATATCTATAATATTATTGGGATAGAAGTCCTCATGCAAACAGAAGTCTTTAGTAGTATTTTGTTATTAATATATGAAACAAACATTTATTGAACACCTAGGTACAGAAAGTTGTGTTAAGATATTATGGGAATACAAACAAGCATACTTAGGAAACAACTGATGTTCCCTTGGGATAATTAACATTGGGAAAATATATTTGAGAACGTTCCTGTAGAAGTCTACATGATAGGCACAGCCTACGAATAATAAGAGCTGACCTTGACTGTGTGCCAGGCAGTATTCTAAGTACTCAATTCAGTCCCTGAATTGAGAGTCCTATGAGGTAACTGCTGTAACACACTCAGTTCACAGAGGTGGACACTGAGGCAGAGGGGTTAATCTGCTCACCTTCACACACAGTCTGTTCTCACAATTTGTGTTTTTAGCCTGGACACTATAGAGAATGTGTCAATGGAAGGGAAACGCTCTCAGGCAGAACCTAGAAGGGAAGCAGCATGACCTAAAATGGAGCCATGAGGCCTGGTTCCTTGATGCAAAAACCAACTCTCTGGGACCGTGGAGGAGCCACTCAATCTCTTTTTCTATCACATGTCTCACCCATAAAATAAACTAGACTAGAGAGCTAGAGAGCCTTTTGCTCTAAAAATGTTTGAATCCATGGATGAGGCAAGCTAGCAACCTGGAATGCCCCTATGGACCCTTCTCCAACTATGGACCACAATACCTGCTCTATGTCAGTCTTACGGCACCACATTTTCTTTAAACTACCTTTCAGAACTACACATTCATTTGTCCTGCAATAGTTCTCATTGTGTTCTTGCACAGGAAAGGGCTAGTTAATAAGTTCTGCTGTTCTTTCATTTTACCAACAGCGGGAAAAATGATCCACTGGCCAGAGCTATTGGTATGTTATCATGATTCTCTACAAGTTATCATGATTCTCTCTCTGAATTGCATTTTGAAATTGTCATGGAGATACACAGAGAGAGAGACATACAGATATATAAACAGTGGACACACAGCTGCACATACACAGTCACAAAGAAGTGTGTAAAACACAGAACAAAACTCTCGGTGGCAGTTCACATGTATAGCTTTTTGGACCTCATCAATACCATGTTATATCCTCTGTGCTAACCAGCACAGAATTGATACTGTGTTTCTGAAATGTTTGTGTTTTTTGGGGGCAGTCTGTGGCAGCTGAAGAAGAATCCTCAATTTGTGTCCTCAGCTGTCTTAATAAAGTCAGATGTTCTGTACCTGTATTGCCACTGCAGTGCCCTATGACTACAGACTTGGAATACTTTGTGGCTGATACCCACCCACCCCTTGAACCAGCCCAGTTTTTTTTTTTTAGTCTTCCTAGCAACTTGTCTTACCTCAGCTATAAATTAAGCAAAAATGCTGTCTATGTGACACTGGCCAAGTTAATGTGTGGAAGTATTGTGGTATCATTTTGTTTCCACATCTGAAGTCACTGTTGAGTCATCTACTTTGCCTTCTTCTACTATATTCTATCTTCCTAAGTTCTAGTACTTTTATTCCATGGGCATTTTACTGGCCAACTTGTTGTCATCTGATCTGTTATGCAAATACTACCTTGATTTTGTAATCTATGAGCAATATAAATTAGATGTTTTGTTTATGTCCCTTCATCTTCATAGTTTAGTAGAGGAAGCCTTCTAATACTTGGGGGTTGATATATAACATTTCTTCTATTACCTGATACAAATGTCCAAATTATAACTATACTAAGCCATACTGTATTGTCAACTGAGCTAGACTAATTACTTTCAAACATAGCTCCAGCCTCTGAAATACAGTTTCAACATCCTGTACACAGTTAAAGACATCATTTAGGCATATTAGAAGCAGCACTTGACAGGGAGTCCTGGGCCAGGGTCCAGGTTTGGATTCAGCCATTAATTAGCTGCATGACCTAGGACAGGTCCTCTGTTGACTTCAGTTTCCTCCTCTCAATTTGTAAAGAAGAAAGATGACCTAATCTCTAAATTTCTTTCAGCTTTTCTTTAACTATCAGGTGGCTAATTTATCTTCATAGCTGAGAAACTTGATAAGAGCCAAATTTTCTACATAGACCTTAAGCCTTGGTATATACACCCATCATGACATATCAACAAGCTAAATGATACACCCATCAACAATGACCAAATCTGACCAAATGTTCTAAGCCCTTTTAATTGACTTTTTTGACAAAACTTCTTAAATTGAACCCTCTTGAAATTCCTTTGACCTCTAGCTAAATTTGGGGTGCTTCGGAGGGCCCTTGAAACATCCCAAAGAGAGAGATTAAACTGTGTTTATTTGGTTGGTTAAACTACATGAAAAATATTATCAAATGAGTAATAAATCCTCTCATGTTACAATGTATTATAAATATTACTAATATAGATATCTTAGAAATTATATGGAGGTCTTAACATTCTGATATGTCCTGGTATTTTATGAAAAATCTGATGACTTCACAAAAGTTAACAAAGGACTGAATGAACCAGCAAATATGCTTATAATTTTTACAGTTTCTATTTGAAAAATTACAGGTTTGAATCGTGTATTTTCTGGGAGTAGGAAAACCTTCCTTTCAAACTAATTATGAAAATAATTTGGTAAAATTATGTGTTATAAACAAAACAATTATATTTTTTATCTGACTCCTCAAGAAATTTGAAACTCTTTGGTTTCTAGTAAGTTTGCTAAATGAGTTAGGAAGGTTATCTAAATAACAGGTACAAAAATCTCAAGGAATTTTTGAGACCTTAAAAAGGAAAAATAAATGTTTCAGCAAAATTAAAAGTCTATGATCAATTATGGTTATCTAAATCATCAGACCAAAATGAGTGAGAACAGACCTATTTTGCAAACAAACTAGCCTTAATTTGGTTATATTTGATAAAAATGAGGGTAACTTTAGGGAGAAAAAGATGTTTCTATAACTGTTAAATCCCAGTTTAAAAATAAAAGTATTCTCAGATAATAATTACTCATTATTTTCAGATAGAAACAAAGGATAATAGGGATTCTCTGGGAGCATCATAACTTTTCATAAACACAACTAAATAACTTCCCCTCTGCAAAATGGAAAATGATGCTTAAGCATTATTATCACCAGAGGTAACAGCAGTACTTAGGTGAATGACTTCACTCTTTTAGAGCAGGTAGAAATAAAGAACACACAGAGATGGCTTGTCAGACTGGCCTCTGTTTTAGGAAAAAAAAAAGGCACATACAGAAGCTGATGGCAGACAAGTCAGAGACAGTGCTGGCTAGCCATGAATAATTCTGAACATGATGCCTGGTGCTATGTGGTCAGATTTCAATATGCTCATTTGTGCAGGAAGCCCGCCAGACCAGTGGCAGAAGGCGTCATAGAAGCAGCAAGTGAATTCAGCAGATATAAGTTCAGGACCTTAAAAATCTATTTATCCTAAAACCACACTAGTACATATTTTTGACTTAAAATTACTAGTGAGAGATGTCTGTATTTGTCAGAGAGAGTGTGCCACTTTTGGAGAAGTTTTTATTTCATCTCATCTAAATGTGAGGTATAATGAAACTAGACTTTCCTGGACACTACTGTTTTCACATAACCTTTACGTTAAGCCTTTTTCTGTGGTGTAAACATGCAGTGCACTGTAACATTCATCAAGTACATCTTGTATAGAGAAGAGAACTGTGATTCTCCTAAGGATTCTATCCCTGGGAGTGGGCAGGAGCACAGAGTATTTCTGAGGATTTTGAAGCCTTGGATGAATAAAGGGTTCTGCTCAGGAAAGCCACCCTAAGAGGCACTTCTGTAGTGTGCGCTGTGTGTACTGACAGTGTCACAGTCATCAAAAATGCCAGACATGGGCTGCTGCTACTCTGCCTCAAAAATGACCCATTTTCATGGTATACTTTGTATATATCCTACCACTGAAAATCAAATTTTGATCTTTATACCCAAATTGTAAGTGTTCAACACTAGTTAAATGTTACTTTGTATCATTATAAATATATTTTTATATTTTATATTATTATTGTGTCACTTTATATTATGCTCAGAATGCTGTATAACTTATCAACAGAGGAAAAAATCCAAATGAAACAAATTATTTGCTGCTCAACTGAAACTAACTTTTTGCATAGATGAGGTAACCAACAGATGATGGAAACATTAAGAAAGGAGATTTTAAAATCCCAAAACAAAGAATTTGTACTTACTTGAGATGGTTTCCTTGTGGAATGTTTGAAAAAATTCTCTAAAACAGTATTTGGTATAATCTTCTTTTGAACTTCCTCTTTAATGCCAAATGTTTTTGCTAGAGGTGAAGCAATAAATCTATGAAAATATAAACAAGAGAAAGAGTCAGACATGGCTGAGAAACTAACACTTGCTTTTCAAGTTCAAAATCTGAGAATGAATCCACAATGTCGTCAGGAAAGTCAAGCTGTAACTTTAGATTCCAAATGAAAGATGAGTCATTAGACTACCTAAACCCAAAATCTGCCTTACAGAAATTCAAAGAGCCAAATTTGAGATCTTTATACAAGCAATAACTTAAAATACAAAATACACTTGACTAAACACACAGGGATGCGGGGTGCTAACAGTGCAGTGAAAATCCTCCTCATATAGCTTACAGTCAGCCCCTAGATAAGCGGTTCCTCCTTATTCAAGGTTTCACATCCATGGGTTCAACCAACCACAGATTTAGCACTGAAGTATTTACTACTGTAAAAGTCTGCTTACAAGTGGACCCTGTAGTTCAAACCCTTGTTGTTCAAGGGTCAACTGTACTTGCATAGTTCTAAAATCCATTCTGTGTAAACTCAAATATATTTATATGTAATATCCAGGAACCAGGATAAATCATTCTATTTAGTTTCATGTTTAAGACTACTAAAGAAAAAAAAAAGAAAAAAAAAAGACTACTAAAGATTAAGATAAATGTTTTATTATTATTTTCTTTGGTGATATTAAAGAAATTCTTATGTCCCCTATTTAAAGTTCTAACTAATAAAAAATAGCATGACTCTTGGGTAAATATTTAGCAATGGGATTGATAGGTTGTATGGCAAGTATACACTTAACTTTGTAAGAACTTAGTGAATGTTTTCTGAAGTGTCTATACTATTTTACATTTCCATCAACAATGTGCCAGAGTTCCAGTTCTTCCACATCTCTGCCAGCAGTTGGTACTGCCAGTTGTTTTAATTTTAGCAATTCTCCTGTGTGTGTAGTGGCTTTTATTGATTTTATATTCTAATTTCTATTATTTCTTAACTTCTGCTTGTTATAAATTCAGTTTGCTTTTTTCCCTTGTTTATTAAGGTAGAAGGTTAGATTACTGATTTGAGATCTTTTTTCTTTTTAAATATATGTGGCTATAGCTATAAATGTCCTAGTAAGCACTGCTTTTGCTGAATCCCATAAGTTTTGGTATGGTGCTTTCTTTTTCATTCATCTTATAGCATTTTCTAATTTACCTGTGATTTCTCCTCTAACCCATAGGTTATTAGAAGTATACTGTTTAATTTCCATATATTTGCTAATTTCTCAATTTCCTTCTGTTATGGACTTCTAATTTCATTCAATAGCAGTCAGAAAACATACCTTGTATGATTTTAGTCCTCTCACTTTTATTGAGATTAGTTTTAAGGCCTAACACATGGTCTGTTCTGGAGAATGTTCCTTGTGCACATGAGAAGAATGTGTATTCTGCTGTTACTGGTGATGTGCTCTATAGATGTGTATTGTTAGGTCTAGTTCATTTATAACATTGATCAAGTCTATTTTTTTGTTGATTTTCTGCCTAGTTGTTCTATCCATTATTGAAAATGGGGTATTGAAGTTTACAACTATTATTGTTGAATTGTTTATTTCTCCTTTCAATTCTGTTTGCTTCACGTTTTGGGGACTATGTTGCTAGGTACACATATTTTGTAATTATTATATCATCTTGATATGTTTACCCTTTTATAGTATAAAATATCCTTTGTTTCCAGCAACTATTTAAAGGCTGTTAAACTGTCTGGTATTAGTATAGCCAAGGACAGAGGAGCCTGGAGGGCTGCAGTCCATGGAGTTGCAAAGAGACAGACATGACTTAGTGACTAAACAACAACAAAGTATAGCCATCCCAGGTCAAAATTATTGCTAGCATGATATAACCCCACTCCAGTACTCTTGCCTGGAAAATCTCATGGATGGAGGAGCCTGATAGGCTGCAGTCCATGGGGAGAGGAGTCGGACACGACTGAGCGACTTCACTTTCACGAATTTGGAGAAGGAAAGGGCAACTCATTCCAGTGTTCTTGCCTGGAGAATCCCAGGGATCGCGGAGCCTGGTGGGTTGCCGTCTATGGGGTCACACAGAGTTGGACACGACTGAAGTGACTTATTAGCAGCAGTAGCAGCATGATACATATATTTTCTCGTTCTCTCACTTTCAACCTATTTATGTCTTTGAACTTAAAGTGAGTCGCTCACAGAAATTATATAGTTGGATCATATATTAATATTTCTATCCAGAGGAGCCTGGTGGGTTGCCGTCTATGGGGTCACACAGAGTTGGACACGACTGAAGTGACTTATTAGCAGCAGTAGCAGCATGATACATATATTTTCTCGTTCTCTCACTTTCAACCTATTTATGTCTTTGAACTTAAAGTGAGTCGCTCACAGAAATTATATAGTTGGATCATATATTAATATTTCTATCCAGTCCTCCTATCTATGTCTTTTAGCTGGAGTATTTAATTCATTTACATTTAATGTAAATTACACTTAATTACTGATAAGACAGGATTTATATCTGCCACTTTGCTACTTACTTTCTATATAGCTTGTGCTCTTTTGTTTCTCTATCCTTCCATTACTATCTTCTCTGTGTTAAACAGATATTTTCTAGTGTATTCTTTTCATTCTTTCTCTTTTTAAATTACTTTTAAAAATCATCTTCTTAGTGGTTAATCTAGGGCTTACAATCAACATCTTAATTCACAGTACTCTAATTCAGATTAATAGTAAAACAATTTAAGCACTATTCAGCACTCCGTTGCCTCCCCTCTCTGTGCTGCTACTGTCATAGACCTTATGTACTTATGAACTGTGTTCTCATCAACAGATAGTTGTGAATATTGTTTTATGCAGCTGCCTTTCAAATCAGATAGGCGTACAACATGTTACCAAAACAATGCACTTACTCTTTTTACTTCTTATGTGGGTCCTTTACTGGTGCTCTTTATTTCTTCATGTAGGTTCAAGTTACTGTCTGCATCCTCTGCTTTCAGTCAGGAGGACTCCCTTTAGTATTTCTCATAGGGCAGGTCTGCTGAGCAACAAATTCCTCCAGTTTTGGCTTATCTGGAAATGTCTTATTTTCTCTCATTCTGAAGGATAATTTTGCTTTCTTGACAGTTTTTTCTTTCTTGTTATTTGTCCTCCTACTGCCTTTGGCTTCCATGGTTGCTGATGAGAAATCAACTCCATCTTATCACAGATCACTGTTATGTGATAATATGCTTCTCTCGCGCTGCTTTCACTTCTATCTTTAACAGTTTGCTTATGATATATATAGATATGAATCTGTTTAATTAAGCTTATTCTTCTTGGAGTTTGGTTAGCTTTCCAAATTACAGATTAATGTGTGTCATCAGATTTGGGGAAATTTTTACCCACTTATTTCTTCAAATATTTTCTATCCTGTTAATTTCTTCTCCTTCTGGAATTCCCATTATACATATGTGGTTATGCTTTATCAGGGACCAGAGGTCTCTGAGGTTCTTCATTTTCCTATATTCTTTTTTTTTTTTTCTGTTCTTAAGAGTGCTGAATCTTTCTTCTCCCTGCCCAAAACTGCTGTTAAGGCCCTCCAGTGAATTTTTAATATGAGTATTGTACTTATCAAGTCCCAAATTTCTATTTGATTTCTTTTTATAATCTAGAATTTTATCTCTTTACTGATATTCTTAATTTAATAAGACATTTCTTTCCTTAGTTTTTAAGCATGATTTTCTCTAGTTCTTTGAATATTTTAAAAATAGTTGACTTAAAGTCATGTCTAATAAGTTTAACATCCAGGTTTTGTAAGGGACACACTCTATTGACTGCTGGGTTTTTTTTTTTCCTATGTATGAGCTATACTTTCTTATTTTTTTGCATGTCATAATTTTTGCTTAAAAGTAGACATGCTTAGTAATATAATGTGGCAACTCTGGAAATCAGAATATCCCCCTCTTCAGAGTTTGTTGTTGTTCGTGCTGTTTGTTGTTGTCCATTTGTTGTTTACTTTTAAAATCTGATCTGTAAAGTCTATATTATTTACGTGTGGGCACTAAAGTCTTTTATTAGGTTAGCTTAGTGGTCTGCTAATGATTAGACAGAGATGTCCTTAAATGCCTGGAACCAATAAATCTTCCAGTGTTTTCTAAGGGGCTCATGTACACTTCAGGGCACACCTTCAACATTCAACCAGGCAGTGGACAACTTTGCCTTAGCCTTCACTTCTTGTTTGCACAAAGCCTAATAAAGTCATCCAGAGGTGAGAGCTTTGGACTCACTTCTAGATCATACTTTCTTGATCATGTGGGTGGCCCTGGGCATGCCCAAAGCTCTACAAATTCAAGTGGCCTTCTAACTTCCAAGAGTATGTCAGAGCTTTTCAAAATCCCCTACGGACATATTTCCCAGCTTATCTTTTAAAAAGGAAAGCTTTTTGTTTATTGTTTGACCCACTAGATATCCACTACCCTCAGTTCACTTCAGTTCAGTCACTCAGTTGTATCCAACTCTTTGCCACCCGATGTTCTGCAACACACCAGGCTTCCCTGGCCATCACCACATCCCGGAGCTTCCTCAAACTCATGCCCATAAACTTGGTGATGTCATTCAACCATCTCAG
>SJYC01054756.1:0-21542 GCA_006408675.1 Madoqua kirkii | reverse complement strand
ACTTTAGCATTCCAGTTCCTTATAATGAAAAGGACATCTTTGGGGGGTGTTAGTTCTAAAAGGTCTTGAGGTATAACACAAACATACTGTAGGACAAAAGAAAGCAGCTTTCTTGTGATATCAGAGGATATGCTGAAACATGGTGTCAAGTTTACATGAAGTTTTGATAGGAAAGTTCACATTTGCTCTCATCCCCTTAAACCGTATCTTCTATATTCCCAAAGGATATCAATTTATTCTCTTTTGCCATCAGGAGTATTACACTGTGAAAGCCCTAGAAGTTCTGGTTCAGGGGGAAATAAAAACTCAGCAGCCCTGAATCTGGTGTCACAGCATGTGGGCTCAAGTTTCAGGTCTACTCTTTACCTGCTAACCATGTGACCTTGGCCAGCTCACTTAGCTCTCATTTTCTTGACTGAGATCATCCAATTATGATTTTATATATCTCTTAAACTATAAGCTTCTATTCAAATGTAAGTTGTAAGTAATATCTTACAATCTAAGCAGTTTAATCTAATGAAATTACATAAAAGCCCTGAAAAAATATAAATTTCTACTTTAAAAAGCATGATCTTGTTCTCATGTTAAATTTTCCTTCCTTCTTTTGCATTTAAAGAGATATGAAAAAAATAGATATGAGATTAGTGGAGCAACACAGTTTTCTGTAGTGTCAAGGGATGGAAAAAAATAAGGGTGAGTTAAAGTTATAAGGAGGTAGGAAAGACTATACTTAACCCCTTCTGAAGAAGTAAGAATGGTCTTAAAGATTAAAAGAAGATTTGATTCCTTCCTGATAACTGCTGGAGAGGCCAAGACCAGAACATAGCAAGTTGGTCTTCCTTAGGTATGCTGTTTTGGCAAGCAAAACACTTTTCTAGCTCACTGTCTGATCAAATGTTGAAAATGGAGCTGTCCACACCAAAGTAGATCTGCAAGTGTACAACCTGGATGTCAGATTCAAAGCTCATCAGACACTACTCAAGAAAAGCAAATATTTCAGGACAGCAGAGTAACTTGCTAATTTACAAGTGCAGCAGCACAATTCTAATTTAGGCATTCTTTGACAAATCCAAACATGTGAGTAAAAGCGGAGTTAACTGTCAAAAAGGAAAACACTGTCAAACATTCTCAGCTAGAGTTTAGTGCTATCAAGCAGCTTTCTTTTCCTCCCCCTATCAATAGCACATTTCTGACCAAAGTAAAGTTGTTATTTGTACAGAAACCTCTTGGACAATCCACGAAACAAAGTTGGTCAAACCCTTGGGATGAGAACCTTGCAAATGGTTATAAACGTACGATCTGCATCACAGTTAGTCTTGGACAAAATCATCTTTATCAGATTTTGTCTTGAATGAAAGTGAAGTGAAAGTGGAAGTCACTCAGTCGAATCCGACTCTTTGCGACCCCATGGACTACACAGTCCATGGAATTCTCCAGGCCAGAATACTGGAGTGGGTAGCCTTTCCCTTCTCCAGGGGATCTTCCCAACCCAGAGATCGAACCTAGATCTCCCACATTGCGGATGGATTTTTAACCAGCTGAGCCAGAAGGGAAGCCCAAGAATACTGGAGTGGGTAGCTTATCCCTTCTCCAGCGAATTTTCCTGACCCAGGAATCAAATTTCCTGAATCCAGGAGAATTAGGGTCTCCTGCACTGCAGGCAGATTCTTTACCAACTTAGCTATTGGGGCTTCTGTTTTAAGTTTATCCAACTCTTGACATGTGAATATTCTTTTTGCTCCAAAAAAATTAATGTGCTAATAACAGTTTTTTGAAATAGAGACAACTACCAAAATTATAATGAACATTTATCCTCAGTTACCATGACACTAGTACAGTTTTAATAAAAAGGTTGGATGTAATGTCTATTTAAAGTAAATTAAGAAAAAGAAAAGGTCACTTTTTCTGAGAAAGCAAATTTATATTTTTTCTTTGACTTCCTTATCCTTTGGAATGAAGGCTTGCTATTAAAATTTTCAATAAAACTTTAAACTATGCTATAAAACAATATTGTTTGGCCTTTAATGAGCCATTTCTGCTATTTTATAGCCATTCTAAAATGATAATGCATCAGCTAGTTATTCTCTCCTAATACTGCTGACAAAGCACATGGGCATGCATGTCTATTGTCAGACAGCCCGGTACGTGGAAGATGAGCTAAGTTCTTGTACCATCACTGACACTAAGAAGCTCTGTGATCCTTAACCTTTCTCAATCTCAATTTTCTGCACTATGAAACTAATGTACTTGTGGAGACAGAATTTCTGACTTTTATTTGTTCACTTTCTAGACAACATTTAGTGTACATCTGATTTCACGAGCGCCCATTAGTGGTGACCTCTGAGCAACAGATTAAGATTCTTTAACGATCTTAAGATTCTTTAAGGATCTTACCAAAATTCTTTATTCTAGAGGTGAGGCAAAGGGGGATGGAGAGGAAAGACACACAAACATTACTTACTTTTGAAAAAAATGTCTGATAATTATCAAGACAAAAGCATATGGAATGGTTATATATAAATGAGAAGGCTTCACAAAGATGAGTCCATCGTGATCTTCAAGATCTGACCATTTTATTGTCGGAGGAAGCCAGAATCTTTCCAACCAAAACCATTCTTTAAATGTCTGAAACATTCTAAAAAGATGAAACAAGAATATATTAGACTTATAAAACAAATACTTAAAACTGAGACAACACTGACACCTTTACTCAAAATACCTAAGCTAGAGAGTTCTGAACAGAGGGTAAGAACGAAGTACTGTTATTTAATGGACATCATGGCTCTTCATTGTATTAAACAGGTATCATTCTGCAGAAACTCTCAGAACAGTTTTGGTCATGGCATGGCAAACTGAAGTTTAACACACCACTGTTCATACTCTTGGCACAACACACATTAATATTATGAGAATGTATCTTCCTCATATATTTCTATCACATGAAAATTAGTTTAACAATAATCTCTACAACTTCAATATGCCAAAGGCCAACCTCATAAAGTCTCCAAGTAGGTATCCTAAGAATTTCTCTAGAAGATAAAGGACAAGTATATTTAACTTTGTATTACAATGAAGAATTCAAATTACTCCATGTCAACAAATATTTACAGAGATCCATTACTTGTCAAGCCCTGTGCTAGGCACTGAGGCTGCAAAGATTAAAAATCCAGTGTTCTTCCCCTAAGGACCTTATATTCTGCGGGCAGGGCAGGCCTGAATGACTGACACAATTTTTGTTTTTTAGGTGCAATAAAACAGGTTTGTGGTACAATAAAACAGAGTGCTGTGGACTTCCCTGGTGGCTCAGATGGTAAAGAATCCACCTGCAATGCGGGAGACCTAGGTTCAATCCCTGGGTTGGGAAGATCCTCTGGAGGAGGGCATGGCAACCCACTCCAGCATTCTTGCTTGGAGAATCCACATGGACAGAGGAGCTTGGCTGGCTACAGTCCATAGGGTCTCAAAGAGTCGAACATGATTGAGTGACTAAACACATGCACACTCAGCAGGTTCTGGAGAACACGACAATCAGCACTAAGCCCAGCCAGGACACATCAGGGAAAGATCACTGGGACACGTGACCCTTGAGATGTCTTGAACAGTGAAGTGAAGTGAAGTTGCTCAGTCGTGTCTGACTCTTTGCAAACCCGTGGACTGTAGCCTACCAGGATCCTCTTTCTATGGGATTCTCCAGGCAAAACTACTGGAGTGGGTTACTATTTCCTTCTCCTGACCCAGGGATCATACCCGGGTCTCCCACATTGTAGGCAGACACTATACCCTCTGAGCCACCAGGGAAGCTTTGAACAATAAATGGAAATAAACCAGAGAAAGGGAGGAAAATGGGAAAGAGGAAATAGAAGTTCTAAGGAAAGAAAGCACACTGATCAAGTAACAAGAAACACAGAACATATAGATGCTCCAGTCTCATCATCTGTGCTGTTGCTGCTGCTGCTGCTGCTGCTGCTAAGTCGCTTCAGTCATGTCCAACTCTGTGCAACCCCATAGATGGCAGCCCACCAGGCTCCCCTATCCCTGGGATTCTCAAGGCAATCACACTAGAGTGGGTTGCCATTTCCTTCTCCAATGCATGAAAGTGAAAAGTGAAAGTGAAGTCATTCAGTTGTGTCCGACACTCATTTGTGCTACGACAGTTTTAATCTTGACATTTTGCTCTTGAGGATGTTTTGACCTCATCATTCAATAGTTAATCAGAGAAAGAAGTAAAAATGTCCTCAGATTCACTACAGGGTAGTCAAAATAACTTTATCAAAATCTCTTGACTGATAAATAACCCAGTGCCCATGGAACACCACCAGCAGTGTGGTTCAGCCACACTGTAAGAATCCAAGGTGTGGAATGTTAGGTCACACACAGGTGCCCAGAGCCTCAGCTTGTTGTCCTGCCATAATTACTAACAGTGCCCCTTCCTTTCAGGAGTGTCCCAGTTTGGGTAATTAACCATACAGTGACTGTCATCAAAAGCCTGGTGAGACAGTTCAGACTTGGTCACAGAGGATCTGCAATCCATGCTAAGGAGCTTGGGCTTTAGCTAATAGAACCAATGAAGAGGATTATGCAGAAGAATAAAATGATCAGATGTTTTAGAAAGGCTGCTTGGGCACCTAGGTTCTTTGTGAGCCCACGTGGTGTCTTTGTGCTAACTAGAGGATGGTGGCCCCTCTGGGCAGACTCAGCCCTTCTACCCAGCACATGAGAGCTAGGGTTCAGCCCTCTGAGCCCACCCTCCTCCCACCCCCAGCCGGGCACACACATGGCTGCTCTCTGGCAGTGTTAAACGATGAACATTTCAGGACACTGGACGACTGGAGAGCAATTCCGAGTTTGAGGTAGCAGATACAGTTAGAAATGGGAAGATGCAAAGAGCAGTGGCATCAGGGAGCTGAACATGCTGATAACAATGCTTGTTCACAAGATTACACATGAGATCCAAAGTGGGCAGAGAATAAAGAGAGGCTAAGAAAGAAGTGAGAACGAGGGGAAAAACAGAAAATTCAAGCAGCTGGAGGTCAAAGAACAAGTCTGGTGGGAAGGAGACTAAGCACCCGAAAGAGTGTGAAGACTCTGTCAGAGGTGGGTTGAGAGTGGAGTACTGACATTACAGATTTCTGATTTCAGGTAAGAGCAGTTCCAGAGTGTGGACTCCAATATCCTTCAGAAAAACCCATACCCAAACCAAACAACTAATGCTGGTGAGATACTCCATATTTTATTTCATTTCTCATCCACTGCTCAGAGACACGCACATTCAAAGTAGCAGGAACCCAGTCACACCCACACCTGCAAGGCTTGTGTGGAGAGAGAGAAGGGCTGCTTTCTTTTTCATGTATTAATCATTTTACTATAACTTCTACCCTGAAGGAGGATAAGCACCATTAATACAGTCACACAATTGTGCAAATATGGTGGAATAAAGATCATCGAAGAAGATTTATTGAATACTTTCCATCAGTTTTGGGGGCTACAGAAAGGAAAGGGATGATCCTGGACTTTAGGGAGCTTAGAACTGAGAACTGACCTGGATCAGGCCCAAGAAGAGACAGTGTAAACTGATGAAAGAGTTGTTAGGAGGGAAGAATTAACACACTTCCGTAAGGGAAGTGAGGATTCAGGGAACCGGACACACCGGTTGCCTGGGCCATCTGACATACCTGACCAAAGACGGAATCAAGAGAGGGAGCCTACGCTGAAGTGCACAGTCAGATACAGCGCAGGACAAGAGCAGGCCCAAGTCTTTGAGTCAGACTGCAACTGAAGTTCAAGCTTCCTACAGATCTTAGAAATGAGCGCAGGCAACAGGAGTCTCTCTCATCAAAGACAAGCCTTGTTCCAGGCCTGTGTCCTTCACTGCATCAGAATGAGCTACTCCTGCAAAGGCAAATCTATTTCTTCCTAAAAGTTTGCCTCAGCCTGTTCATTACATTATTGGCTCCAAATTTAATAAACTATGACTCAGGAAACAAACAGCAGTGGCAGTGAGTTTGTTTTGGCATTATTATAACAATCTTTATACAAAATAGTTTGCTCACTCCTAAAATGCATCTCCAGGCAGTACAGATTATTTTGTCCAGTGTGCTGCTGCTGCTAAGTCACTTCAGTCATGTCTGACTCTGTGCAACCCCACAGATGGCAGCCCACCAGGCTCCCCCGTCTCTGGGACTCTCCACGCAAGAACACTGGAGAGGGTTGCCATTTCCTTTTCCAATTGTCCAGTGTGAAACGTAACTAAAAAATAGCTTTCAATGGTTATATAGGAGCTGCCATGCTAAATAATATGCAAGTAATAAAATGAGATTTGTTGAAAGCCTAGTAACTTTAATACTCAACAACCAAAAAAAAAAAAAAAACATATAAAGGGAGAGAGAAAGAACTCAGAGTTGCAAATGATCCCCTGGAAAATGTAGCTCAAACTGAGAAAAACTACATTATTTACTATTTCTCCATGTACTGCCACCAAATATCAATTATTGCTGCTTCAAAAGAGTTAAGAATCTCTTCTTCACAGAATACACAAAAATTAACTCAAAATGGAAGCACAGACCTAAATATAAGGGCTAAAATAATAACACTCTTTGTGTAGTAAATCTTCATGACCTTGGGTTAAGCAAAGCTTTCTTGCTATGACACCCAAAGCACAAAAAGAAAACAGATAAATTTGGCCTCATTGAAATTTTGGTTTTCAAACAAACGTTTTGGTTCTCAATGGATACCATCAAGAAAGTTAAAAAGAAAATCTGTAGAGTAGAGGAAATATTTGAAAATCATAAATCTGATAAGGGACATGTATTTAGAATATGGCAGAGAGTGAAGAGAAACTAAAGAGCCTCTTGATAAGGATGAAAGAAGAGAATGAAAAAGCTGGTTTGAAACTCAACATGAAAAAAACTAAGATCATGGCATCCGGTTCCATCACTTCATGGCAAACAGATGGGGGAAAAGTGGAAGCAGTGACAGATTTTATTTTCTTGGGCTCCAAAATCACTGCAGATGGTGACTGCAGCCATGAAATTAAAAGACGCTTGCTTCTTGGAAGAAGAGCTATGACAAATTTACAGTGTACTAAAAAGCAGAGACATTACTTTGCCAACAAAGGTCCGTCTGGTCAAAGCTATGGTTTTTCCAATAGTCATACATGGATGTGGGAATTGGACCATAAAGAAGGCTGAGCACCAAAGAACTGATGCTTTTGAACTGCGGTGCTGCAGAAGACTCTTGAGGGTCCCTTGGACAGCAAGGAGATCAAACCAGTCAATCCTCAAAGAAATCAGTCCTGAATATTCACTGGAAGGACTGATGCTAAAGCTGAAGCTCCAATACTTTGGTCACCCGATGTGAAGAGCTGACTTGTTAGAAAAGACCCTGATGCTGGGAAACACTGAGAGCAAAGAAGGGGGCAGCAGACAAAAAGACAGTTGGATGGCATCATGACTCAATGGACATGAGTCTGAGCAAACTCTAGGAGATTGTGAAGGACAGGGAAGCCTGGTGTGCTACAGTCCATGGATTGCAAAGAATCTGACATGACATGAGAATGAACAACAACAATAATGCTACTACATACATGGATGGCTCTTGAAAACATGCTCAATAAAAGGAGCCAGGCACAGAAGGCATATATTGTACGATTCTATTCATGTGAAATGTTCAGAATAGGCAAATGTATGGAAACAGATTAGTAGTTTCTTGGGGTGTACAAATGGGTGATGGGGGAAATGGGGAGTGACTGCTAATGGGTACAGAGTTTCTTTGGAGTAATGAAACTATTCACAAGTTGGGTGTCGTGTTGACTGCATAACTGTGAACATACTAAAAAACATTAAACTTCACACTTTAAATGAATGAATTGTATGGTATGTGAGTTACATCTAAAGAAAAAAAAAATGTTAGAAACTCCCCTTCTAAGCTTCATCCCCTTTAAACCTTAATGTCTTTTAATCCATGGCTCAGCCTGAACTTCACGTTAAAGCCTATCTTCTCATTTAAGGGGTTTAAGAGTTATCTCCCAAATTCACCTGAGTCACGATTGTGTCCAAGGGGACTTCCTTGGCAGTACAGTGGTTAGAGCTCTGACCTTTCATTGCCAAGGATGCACGTTTAATCCCTGGTCAGGGAACTAAGATCCCTCAAGCCACACAGTGCCGCCAAAACAAAACAAACAAAAAAACAACTGTGTCTACGAACTCAGAAACAGAAGTAAATGAAGGAAAGACTATATGCAGATTCAGACTTCAGCATGATTTTAAAGCTAATGGCTTTCTGGAAGGAAAAAAGTTCATGCTTTAAAAAGCAAAAATCAACTAACTCCTCTAAGGAGAAGTGGTTCTCCCATATGATAGCCCTTGGTACAGACTGTTCAATAGATGTCCACAGGCCAACATTCCAGCTCTGGGCAGTGACTTTCCTCATCCAGGCTGTTCCTCCAGCCAGCCCCTCTACCATGCCTGCTCTTGAGAGGTGATCGGGGGCTAAACCGCTAGAAGCACTTTTCTCCTCCTTCCTGCCGTTTCACTCTAGCAGCAGGAAGCGGGTCATGTTCTCTTAGCTTCTCAGCAGCCGTCTTAGGGCCACAGGCCTGTTCCGGGACTGCGGGCATCCTTCACAGTCAGCCTTCCCTGACTAGCGTACAGGACGTGCCATTCTGGAGGGAGCAGGGCACCCAGCCCTCATGATAGCAGGAAAGTCATTACTGTGTGTGGATCTGGTGCCATGCCTTTTCCTCTGTGAAAGTCAAGGTGGACAATTCTCCATCTGCTGGCTGTTGGCCTGGGACGGCCTGGGCTTGGCCAAATGGACGCTTTACCCCGGACTTTGAATCTGGAGCAGACAGGGACAAGCGGGAGTGCAGCAGCAGACAGCATTCCACCCAGCTGCTGCTGCTGAGAAGACGGCTGTCATCTCCCGGCTTCCTGCCCTTCCGGATTGCTGTGGTCTCTTGGTTTCTACTGTGGTCCAGGGTTGACCTACCACCTTTTTTTGGTGCTGTGAGTCACATTCAGTGAAGTCTTTTTTTTTTAAGGTAATAAGAAACAGGGGGCTTCCACTGCTTATAATCAAGAGTGACAACTGATACACCTAGCATTTTCCTTATCCTCTTTTAGGAGAAACTGACAGCTCCAACTCAGCTGTCTGAACCTTAAACTTAGCAACAGTGCCTGTTCTTAGGGTTTTCAAATGGAGAAGCAGGAACTCCCTTGAATAACTGAGGAGGGGCAGGTGGCTTGTACCATCTGTCAATTTCTCCCTCTGGTTAGCCATCAATCTCTCTTGCCCACAACAGACACTCACTGGTCCCCTTTCCTTTCTTTCTCTCCCATTTTTGTTCCTGTTCTGCATACTATGTTTCTAAGTTGACAGTTGCGCTCAGTCATTACTTAAACGATTTTCAGTTCAGCATAACACAGGCTACTGGCCTCCCTAAGCCAGCCTTAAAAAGTCTGGTGAATGACAAATATTATCTACACAGAGTGGAATGGTACCTGATACTGTGTTAACAAAGTATCATAATATTTAAACAATCTTTAGATGGAAACAAAATGAGATGGAAAGATCTCTGTGTTTTTACTGTGTTTTTAAAATCAGACAAGTTACTGCTTAAAAAAAGTCCTAAGCATTTGTAATAATGAATCTCATTCTGGGACCCTACCCATGACTCACTCACTTTTGAACACTCTGAGAAGCTCACTAAATATCATATCAAACTCATAGCCCACCTCTCGTCTTTATTAATTTGGCGAAATCTGGGTTTTTCTGGCGACTGAAAATTGCCAAGAGTGTTGACAACTCTTCAGTCTGCTTAGAGTCCTGTGGGAAGCAAACGTGTTCATTTACTCCTTGGCCATTCTCAGTCCCTTTTTTCTCCTCAGCTACTCAAATTCCATTTCCCCCATCCTTCGTACATTCTCTAAGTAGTGAAATCCCTATTTACATAAAAATAATATCTGAAGGAACTTCAATTTTTACCTATATAAAAAATCTGGAGCTATTTCTTAAAATAGGAAATATTTGCAAGAAAAGTACCTGAAGTTATTTCCTTTTACTTTGGGGAAGTAATGGAGGTGGCATCTTAACCCAGCTGTGTTTTCCCACTAATACTGTGGAAATTTTAAACCCATTTTCAACTCCAGCTGTCAGTAGTTTGTAGGAAAACCATCTAACGCATGTAGGTTTTATGACTCATTATATTCTGACCTCATGGATACAGAACCCAGCAGGGTGAAAGCAGCCTGCTGAGCCACTTTCTTAGACACACACTATTAAATCTGACCTTAGGACGTGAAGAAATAAAATCATCTGGGTTACAAGTTTACCACTATTTGAAGCAAAATTTTTGTAAAGTTCTGAAAAAATGTGTTACTCCAACTATTGCTGAGGTAAGAACTCTAAATCAGGCTGAGGTTTTGGACAGCTTCTGATACTCTATCAATCCAGTCCCAACTATAAACAACACATTAGTTGAGAAGATAGCTCGACAGAACATATCTCTTGGATACGAGGGGAATGAAAGAAAGTGTCTCTACAGAACAGAAAATATTGCTCAGATAGAGGATGGTGAGGAGAAATGGGAAGTTAAGAAAATAAGTTTAACTGAAGTAAATTCCTGAGCAATGCAAGTGAAAGAGAGACACTCTTGAATCAATTTTCTTGGTCTTTGAGTATTATTATGGTTGAAGGATATGAAAGTTGGTGTCTGCTGAATGTCTGCTGAATGAATCAACGGAGGGTTTATACTATGGTCTAAAATGATATCTAATTTACTATGTACAACTTCATTTTTATTAGTTGCAAAACTACTTTTAAAATTTGGTGCAGGAGGTCAGGCAAACATGTTTATTTACCTTCAGTCTATTTTTTTTTCCCCTTTGGAACTAACTCAGTCAAAACAACTGGTTTATGTCTTTAAGATAAAACAGAAAGAAAAATATGACCACCTAGTTGCTTCCTATGAACTGTGCCAACTGTAAATTCTGATTCCAAAAGCATTTTAAGTTGTGCCTTTTCAAATGGATAAAACAATGCAAAGGACAGAGCAACTTAACTCTGAAGGATATTTATTATGACTAAGTTAGTGCACAAAAAGTTACTAAATACTTGGGCTTATAGCTTTAGAAAACTGAAGAGAAGGGGAAAAAAGTCCTATACTTTAGGTAAGGAATTAACTTACAACAAGAAAAAAAAATTTTAATTCTGTCATATTGAATTTTACAGCTATATCAATTTAAAGCCCTGAAGAAATTCAGAATATATTTAGAGACTAAAAGGAAAATTTCTGAGGATCTGTAGCAAAAATATGGTATCACCTCGAAGACGCCATTGAGGGGTATCAGGTGTCCTAGGTATCCATTCATCCTAATTTTTAGTTACAGATCCCTACCCTAACCCCCAAGTTCAACCTGGACACGTGGCTGCCCTGTCATGCAAGATAACATTGCCCAACCTCCCTTTAGCATGGCTACGATGTGGCCATGTGTGACTATGTCTCAGTCAGCGACACAGGAACAGAACTGATTTGGGTAATCTTCCCAAAGACCAAGCTGCATGCCCTGGTTTCTCTCCTGCCCAACAACTGGAAGTGGGGATGACAGACCTAGAGCAACCTTTAAAGCCAATCAGCACACTAGCCCCAGTCTCCCCATACCTGGACTGTTATGCGCAAGAGAAACAAACTTCTCTCTTATGTAGGTCACTGAATTTTGATGCTGCTTGCCTGCTCTGTGAAATGATTCAGGTCCCTTCAGTCCCTTTACCTATTTCCCTTTGCCAGCTGGCCCAGTAGGGACTGTGGAGAGACACTGCAGGAGCAGAGAGTTTTGTTTTTGGCTCTGGTGTGCTTCCAGTGAAGGCTCCAGGAGCCCCCAGCAGCCAGCAGAACCCACCAGCACCTTCCTGAGGAGTTTTGTGGCCAAATATCTCCAAAGAAACACTCCCCAATTGACAGAATCCTAGAAAGCAAATTTCTTGCAAGTTCCTGAGGGCTGGTTCCATAGCCAGCCAGTTCTCCTGGTTCCATTAGCAACCCTGTATGCTCTTTCAACTCTGGGAGTTGCTGATGGACAGGAGGCCTCGCGTGCTGAAGTCCATGGGATCTCAAAGAGTCGGACAAGACTGAACTGATGCTCTTTCAACAGGGTCTGCACATCAGCCTTGGGCGATACTTCCTTGTGTACTCTATCTCAGCCCCAGGGGTTGTGACTACTTTCTACAGCTGTGATTCCTATAATCTTTAGAGTTCTTCCTACTGGCCAAACCTTAATTCTCTAATGCTTCCTGACTTGATGGAAAAGTCTAACAAACTTTATGTGCTTACTCTAATACCAATTAACAAAAGCTAAATTTATACTGACCAAAGGCCTCTGGAATTGAAATGAGAAGAAAGAGCCTTCTCATATTTCCCTTCTGATGCTGTACATAGAGTTTGCTTAGAGATTAAGGGTAGACTTGAGATTTCAGGAAGATGTGCTTCTGCATTTTTGCCTCCACTGATTCCAAAGCATAGGTTAATGTCTCCGTGAGCCAGCTATCAGTTTCTACTAAGATGATACTTTTTCACTGCTAGTAAACATTATGGAAAAGTTTCCAGCAGAGCTAAATAAACCCTTAAAATGCCATAAAGGCACTTGGCATCTGTACGAGGTCACTTGCTCTCTCAAGCCAAGCCCCTTCCCTGGCACTGTTCTCTTCAGGCCAAATTTCTCTTGGCTCTAAGAAAACTGCACAGTGCGCCATGATCTAGGCTAACTTAAAGAGCCCCTTCCTAACTCAAACAATGAGCCAGTAACATTTAGTTCCTAGAAAAGTACAGGCCGGGTTGCCATTTGCTGTTGTGTGCAGAAGAAACCCCACTTGGGGCTGGCTTTCCTGTGGCTTATTGTCCAAAGCAACTCCAGCTGTGTTTGGAGGCAGCTCTCACTGCCCTTCCCCAGTGCGCACTCAGTGCACACTCTCACACCCTTCCCCAGTGCACACTCTCTCACTGCACACTCCCAAACTCTTCCCTAGTGCACACTCTCACTGCCCTTACCCAGTGCACTCTCTCTCAGTGCACACTCCAAAATTCTTCTCCAGTGCACACTCTCTCAGTACACACTCCCAAACTCTTCCCTAGTGCACACTCTTACTGCTCTTACCCAGTGCACACTCTCTCAGTGCACACTCTCACTGCTCTTACCCAGTGCACTCTTTCTCAGTGCACACTCTCACACTCTTCCCCAGTGTGCACTCTCTCAGTGCGCACTCCAAAATTCCTCCCCAGTGCACACTCTCTCAGTGCACACTCCCAAACTCTTCCCTAGTGCACACTCTCACTGCCCTCACCCAGTGCACACTCTCTCAGTGCACACTCTCACACTCTTTCCCAGTGCATACTCTCTCAGTGCACACTCTCACACTCTTCCTCAGTGTGCACACTTCTGTGAGTGAGAAACTTATAGCATGGCCCTGGACACTCTCACATTCTTCCTCAGTGTGCACACTTCTGTGAGTGAGAAACTTATAGCACGGCCCTGGACCACTGGAGCCCCAGTCTGCTTTTCTAGGCTGTCTTCTGCTCTGCTTCCCCTCACTTTCTGATCCCACAAGCAAGCTGGTGGACTTTATGACCCTTAGCGCAAAGGGCAAGCCAACTCCTTTCCTGCTTCAGGGCATATGCATAGACTGCTCCTTTGGCCTAGAATGCTGGGTTCATCCATCTTCACACTACTCTTGCCTCCTTATCCTTCAAGTCTCAATTTTAGTGCCTCTAAGATCTTTATCGAAACTTTCCAAGACCCCTAACCCCATCACTCCTACAGCTAAAAGAAACTTTGCTGTTTGATTCTTCCATTACTGCATTCTTTTTCTTCATAACACGTATCAAGTTTGTAATTGTATATATGTTGTTTGATTAAAGTCTGGTTCCCTCCCCAGACTTCAAGGTCTACTAGAGCAAGGACTACAGTGTTGCTCACAATAGTATCCATAAGATGGCCTACAGAAACTGAAGCAACAGTAAGTTCTCAATAGATATTAATGGAGCCAGTATAACACAGTGATCAATCACATGGACTTTGGAGACAGACTGTCTAGGTTCTGACACTTTTAACTAGCTATGTGCCCTTGGACAACTAATGAAAATTTCCTTATTTACAAAACAGAAATAATAATAGTACTACACTGATGAAGTTGTTAAAATGACAAAGTGAGTAAATATTTGTAAATGACTGTATTATATGCCTGTTAAATTGTAAATTGGAGTTAAGTTATTAAATACCATGTTGCCCTTCTAAAGAGAACTAAATGAACTTTCACTTCCTAAAATTCTATACATCACATCTATTAAATTAAAGACAATTTAAAAATAACACTCAGTGCTAACAATGTTGTAAATGTTTTATATACATCATTTACATGTAAATATAAAACCATTACATTCCTGTGTTACTGGTGGCAACATAAATGATACCATCGTCCTGGGAATGGAATAATAAATTGTAAAAGTTATTAAAATGTTCAAGCCTACCTAGAAATATGTGTTATCTGAGCAAATAATTTAAACCCTGGTTAATAAATAACACTTTAGTGTTAGTAAATAATGGATTTTAAAAACCTGAAATGTTTAAATACATTTTAAAATGTTAATTTTATGTAATAATACACAGTTAATGCCAAAAATTGTGAAATTTACTGGAGAAGGCAATGGCAATCCACTCCACTACTCTTGCCTGGAGAATCCCATGGACAGAGGAGCCTGGTGGACTACAGTCCAAGGGTTGCAAAGAGTCAGACACGACTGAGTGACTAACACACACATGAAGTTTATAAATATGAAAAGTGTCATAACATGTTTAAAAAAAGAAAATTCAAAATTACATCTATACTATGAGCACATGATAGTGTATGGTCTATATAACATACTATTTTAATCATATACATATATTATGTGAGCATGTTTGCAGAGACAAACTAGATGGAGACATGAAAACAATAACTGAAAACAGCAAAATTCTGGGTATTTAAGATTTTTAAATTATTGCTTTCCCAGTAGGCACCCAGCTTCCTATGACTAAAAGATGTTATTAAGGTGATTTATTTCACCTTATTTTTTTTAAGAGGCTAATTTTTAAGTTAATGTTTCAAACACAAATACTAATGGCTGATTTGAAATAAGGCAAGTTTGTTACCTAGATAAAACTTATCACAGCCTTTCTATACACATAAACAGGTAACTAAAATTTTAAAATGTGCTTATTTGGTCAACAGGAATACAGATTCTTGAGATCTATAAAATTGACTTTAGATTCTGGAGATAATAAAGATAACACAGCAAAAGGCATTTAATAAATACATTTTAAAATGTTAATTTTATGTAATAATACACAGTTAATGCCAAAAATTGTGAAATTTACTGGAGAAGGCAATGGCAATCCACTCCACTACTCTTGCCTGGAGAATCCCATGGACAGAGGAGCCTGGTGGACTACAGTCCAAGGGTTGCAAAGAGTCAGACACGACTGAGTGACTAACACACACATGAAGTTTATAAATATGAAAAGTGTCATAACATGTTTAAAAAAAGAAAATTCAAAATTACATCTATACTATGAGCACATGATAGTGTATGGTCTATATAACATACTATTTTAATCATATACATATATTATGTGAGCATGTTTGCAGAGACAAACTAGATGGAGACATGAAAACAATAACTGAAAACAGCAAAATTCTGGGTATTTAAGATTTTTAAATTATTGCTTTCCCAGTAGGCACCCAGCTTCCTATGACTAAAAGATGTTATTAAGGTGATTTATTTCACCTTATTTTTTTTAAGAGGCTAATTTTTAAGTTAATGTTTCAAACACAAATACTAATGGCTGATTGAAATAAGGCAAGTTTGTTACCTAGATAAAACTTATCACAGCCTTTCTATACACATAAACAGGTACCTAAAATTTTAAAATGTGCTTATTTGGTCAACAGGAATACAGATTCTTGAGATCTATAAAATTGACTTTAGATTCTGGAGATAATAAAGATAACACAGCAAAAGGCATTTAAGGAGGCAGCAGTCATCAAAAAGTAATTCTCCTGGATGCCTCTTCACCTTAAATCTGGTTCATCTCTGACCTAGTTATTAACTGACAAAGACTGCCAAAGGCCAGCTCAGGACAGAGAGAGGCAAGTTATACTTCTCTGATGAAGTGTTTTCAGACTGGTGATATGGATAGGAACTCACACAAACACAGCTATGGCTGAAATCATAAGGATGTAAAGCAACGTTACACAATAGGTAAGCTTCAGAAAAATGTACATCCTAGGGTTCAAAGAAAAGGGGTCCAAGATGACTGAGAAGAAATCTATGAGAATGCAATACAGATTTGATAATTTTGCCTTCAAAGGTAGAATTCCCTTCCTCTCTTCCCCCTGCCCTGCCCCTTTTAGCTAACTTTAGAAGCCTAAAATACAAATTAATAGCTGGGTAACCAGAAAATGGTGTTGCAATGGAAAGAAATCTTAACTCAATTAGCATCATGTCAGCCATTTCCTCTCCAGTTGCTGTTAAATATGTTGCTCTTCTCCTCCGAGTCCTTTCTTACAGGCTCTCCTCCCTTGTCTGGTGAGTCACACATCTTGCTTCACAAATTACACTGTTATTAGTCCTAAGCACAAGTGAGTGATGTAGGCAAAAGCAAGGGAGTTGAAAACCTTATTGCTGCTAGAGACTCAGAGGAGCCCAAGGCGAGGCCCTCATTCTGTCTCAAGTTTTCCCACTGGAGAAACTGGAGGACTGGCTGGGTGCAGAGCCTGCGGAAGCTCCCGGCCCACTTAGTCTCAGGTCGGGAAGACTACCATACAAATCACAAACCTGCAATCGAAGAATTAAAAAAAAAAAAAAAAAAAGGAATGCAGTGCTACATACACCACCTCAAGTAGCTCATTGTCTTTCAAACAGCTGAAAAGAAAGAACTTGGATCTAGAGTCAGATGGCCTGGGTTCAATCTGTCATTTAATAGCTAAATGGTCTTGGACAACTCAGCCTCTCTGAATCTTCATCTGAGTTACCATTAAACGGTGCTAATTCTATAAGGATCTGATGTGAATTAAGAGTGATTAGGTATGTAAAAATACCTGAATACAGTGATCAGAATCAATGTTATATAATGATACTATCTTATTATCCTGACCTTACTGGGTAGGGGCAAGAATCCTTAAATCTTAAATAATAAGATTAAATGGTAAGTTTAAAAAGATTTTCCGAGGGAGAGGAATGGGACACCTCCTGTCCTTCGCAGCTGCCTTCCTGCCATGAAGTGCACGTCTCTCACTACTGAGAAAAGATAACTGATTTCATGTTTTTCTTTCAGTAAAAGCAACCCACGTAACAGACACAAACTGTGCTAAACAGACAGCCTGGAGACAAGCCCTGAAGAGGCTGTATTGTGTAGCGTCACCTGGTTCCAACCTCCCCAAAGATCACAAGGGGAATGCCCAAACCTCCCCACACACAACACCCTGGGACAGACTTTCAGGACAGGATGTGTAGGAACCCACGGCCTACTGGCCTGTCAAGAAAAAGTGTTTGGGAATCTGAACATACATCCTCATCCCTTTAAAGCTATATGATCTCATCTGTAAAACAGGTATAACAATTTTTATGTCTGTAAAATCTAGGTCAGGATTAATGAGGCCGTGTGTCTAAATCACTTTGCATAATGCTTGGTGTATAGTAAGTGCCCAGTAAACTGCAGGTGTTGGTACTGTGGTCACTATTTACATTTCCACCTCAACAGTACTGTGGACTTTCAGGTGGCACCACAGCCAGCCATCATTCATTGATTTCCTACAATACCTTGATCGGTACTGAGGTTACTCAACCAAGTGTTAGTTGGGAAAAGCTTTTCTGAGGATAATTCATTTCCTTGACAGGGTAGGTAATTAATTTTCTCAGTGTCGGCAGGATTTCTGACATCATGGTACTTGTTCTGTGCAGTATCAACAAAGGAATCTTCTGTGACAGAGAGTGAAACCTACAGAAGGGTGCACAGCCACATCTTGATCAAGACGGAATTTGGGGATTTCCCAGGTGGCCCAATGGTTAAGAATCCATCTTGCAATGCAGTGCAATGCAGGGGATACTTGTTCGATCCTTGGTCCAGGAAGATCCTACATACCATGGAGCAACTAAGCCCATGTGCGACAACTACTGAAGCCTGCAAGCCACAGAGTCCTGCTCTGCAGTAAGAGAAAGCCCAAACACCGCAACTAGAGAAAACCTGTGTGGAGCAACCAAGACCCACGGCAGCCAAAAATAAGCAACTTCTTTGAAAGGAAGGAATATGGAACATCTGTCTTACTCACTGATAAAGAGGAGGTAAGTTACTTTTACGGAAGGACTTCGTGGCTCACCAGAGAAGGCTTCCCTGGTGGCTCAGATGCTAAAGAAACCGCCTGCAATGTGGGAGACCTGGGTTTGATCCCTGGGTTGGGAAGATCCCCCTGGAGAAGGGAATGGCTATCTACTCCAGTATTCTGGCCTGGAGAATTCTGAGGACAGAGGAGCCTGGCAGGCTATAGTCTATGGGGTCGCAAAGAGTCAGACTTGACTAAGCGACCTTCACTTTGGTGTCACCAGGGCAACATGATGAAGCAAGGCCCCAATTTTAATATTTAAAATATCTGCTTATGAAATACTTCCTGCTGCCTCTGCAGAAGGAAGCATCCCTTGGAAAAGAACAAGATGACAAAGATTCCCATAGTGTTCAGATAAGGGTGGCATGCGTGGGTGTGAGGGCCTATGGCACAGGACAGGGATGCAGTGAAGAACTGCAGAAAAATAACCTCAATTACACGTTTCCAGCAGCTTTCTTCTTTGACTCAGAAATCATTAAAAAAGAACAACAGAAAGGGAGATTTGCCCCTAGCAAGTGCGCTGGCATGAGATTGGGAAACTAGGCACTGCTGGCATAGTCACTGTTTCCTCCTCTGAGCAAAGGGATGGGTCACGTCCCTTTCTCAGACAGGGCCACTTCACGGCCTGTGGCCACCAGTGCCTGCTACTTACTCATCCAAAGAAAACAACTTGTAAGACCTCAAAACTGAAAATAGCCATTCCTGTCCAGGTCTATCTAATGTAAGAAGTCCCTTAATGAAAAAAAAATGCATGTAACACCCAGGTTTTAAGTAGATAGGGGGAAAGACAGAGACAGAGAGACAGAGTCAAAGAGAGACTTGGGGTGTTTTTGCAAAGTCTAGAATACAGAGAAAATATCTCATCTATTAATTATACTTTGGGGAGAATAAATGATTAAAACCATGGCTTTAAATTTACGGATCTTTTGCCTACAAAAGCACCTGGAGGGAAAAACATCCTGGGTATCCTGTATGAAAATGGAACATATTATTTAAAAATAAAAATTTTCCTAGGTTTCTACACTTCTCAAATATACATTTTTTTTGAAAAGGGATCCTTAAATTTCTTTCAATATATATGATTTTCATTTGTCTCTTTGATTTCTGCCATTAGCTGCTGTGAATCAAAGAAAATACCACACTGACACATACCAAGGTCCCAAGTCAGTGCCACATCAGGTACAGCACCAACTCCTTTTCCCTTGCTGGGGAAGCTCCAACATGTGCCAATTCAACCTGCTGCTACTCTGTTGATCATGAGGTGGGGATCAACAGGTGTCTAAGTCTTTTTAAAATTCCTTCCTCTCTAAACTAAAATTTGTTGAGTATTTTAATTTTTTTTTCCTGCTAAACCATACAATAATCTGATTCTGTAAAGCAGGAGCACTTGGGAAGCTAGAGAAAAGTGGTGGAACTGGGGCCGGGCTGAGCCACGGGCAGGTTGCTGGTTTCATGTGCTGTAAGAGGGGAGTCCAAGTTCCCCTGCGTCATCACGTTGGTGAAACTTAATTATAAACCTCTTAAGGTTGACCAAAAAGAAAAAGATACTCGGGAAGTAAACAAAATAATCATGATATTCAATTCCTACTGTACTGAAGAGCACAGATCCAGAACTTTATTGTTTTACCTGTCACATCCATATTAACACTTAGATCTTTATACATTTTGAGTTTAGAAACAAGATTTTGTCCATATAGATATTCAAATGGTCATTCTTTCCTTATAGTATCTATAATATTATAAATCAAGGGTCCAATATGTATTGGAGTTAATGCATTGTGTCTGATATGTAAAGCAGGGGTCTATTTTTGGAATTTCTAGTCTTTTTCATGGGTCTAGTGTGATTTTGACTTTAATATATATATTTTAAATTCCCTAGTTAAGTCTTCCTTTTAGCTAGTATTGAGAACTACTACCAGCTACAAAGGCTTCCCTGGTGGCTCAGTGGTAAAGAATCTGCCTGCAACACAGGAGACACAGGAGACTCAGGTTTGATCCCTGGGCTGGGAAGATCCCTTTGAGGAGGGCATGGCAACCCACTCCAGTATTCTTGCCTGGAGAATCCCATGAACAGAGGAACCAGGCAGGCTACAGTCCACACGGTGGCAAAGAGTCAGACATGAGTGATGCACTCATCAGCTACAAAATTACTAGGTCAGGCCAGAAAGGTTATGCAGTGGAATGGAATAGAAGAGAAAACATCAATACATATCAAATGATGTTTCACAAACTTTTTCCAATTAATGTGTGTGTGCATTCTAAGTGGAGATCTGCAAGTATTTACCATCAGTGATCATCAAAAAACAAACAAACAAAGGTTTGAAAACCACTGCTAAAATGTGACCTGTGAAAAAATTACTTAGGAAAAACCAACTTGAATATTAGTTTACAGTCATCATCTAGCAAAGTTCTGAAGTTTTTCTCTTCCACAGGTGGTTGTAGACCAGAATTCACAGAAAGCAGATATAGTGGAAACAAGCGAGGGAAAGCCAAGCTAGTGGAACAAGAGGCGCTCATTACAAGTCTGTAATGCTGACCCAAGGTCAGAAGTAACAGTGAGCCTGTGACGGGAACATCACACATGAAAACTGCTCATCTGCACAGTTTGAGATTTGTTCAGCATCAGCATATTTCACAGTTTTAAAGTTTTAATCAGATGTCAAGCAAGAAAACAAAATTTGAGGGGAAGAAATTGAAGCCAATTTAGTTATTAAATGATGTTAAGTAATCTTTATTATTGAAGAAAAGGCTCTTAGTTTGCTTGAATCTTGAAATAATTATTGTTCAGCCTGTCAGTCTAACCAGTGAGTATTTACTGACTATCTGCTGAAGTATGTCTGGCCAATGAAACCAAATAAAAGAAATGGGCTTTGTTTTTAAACATAAGGACTTTATAAAGAACAAGTAGATTGTGCCATATAATTTTCCCTTCCTAATTACTTCATTTTAGAATATGGAAATGTAAGTAAAAATGATTTCTAATCCCTCAATGTAATATTTTATCTTTTCAAATAACCTAAATATATGTATTAGCTGTAAATTTTACAGTTTTCCCATGAGAATTGTATTTGATAATTATTTCACAATACATGCAAATATTAAATTATGTAACAACATCTGAAACTAATATGTAAATT